>CAOJBJ010589443.1:0-20023 GCA_948291685.1 Euphorbia celastroides
AAATGTAATGAGATTTCTCTTTTTAAAACTAGATGTCGTCCTATATTAAAATATGTTGCCATGAAAAAAATTTTACTAATAAGTTGGAGACACTGCCAAAAAAACAATCCCAAAATATCTTTAGGCTGTTCTCTTTTCAAATTATAAGCAAAATGCATACTTACAATGAAATGAAGTAAATGAATAATAACAATGTGTTGTAACTAGTGGCGTTGCCGGTCGAATGCTATTCTTTTTTTTTATATGGTCTCCTCTTTTTAATGGATGATATTATTATTATATCATGTATTTTTTTTGTATTTTCTTACATTATTTTACAACATTTCAAAAACCGTAAATTTTTTTGTCCGTCTCATTTTTATCTTCGAAACGTCATCCATTGTCATATATTTTTTTCGATTTTTTTCTGATTGCTCAATATTTAGTAGGAAACTAGTAAGAATGGTAAGACGTCAACAAATGAAAAAAACGAAACTGAGAATTCATAAATCTATTAACTTCCTACAAGGTAACTACCATGTAACTGACATAAGAAAACGAAACCGCGAATTTATAAACCTATTAACTTCTTACTAAGTAACTACCATGTAATTATTACCATATACTGAAAATAACAAAATTGCGAATTCATAAACCTATTAACTTCTTACCAGAAAACTACCATGTAATTACCAGATACTGAAAAAAAGAAACTACAAAATAAAATACAATTTAATTAACATATCAATTTAAATTGTTATAATTCAAAACAAAAATACAGAAGCTCTGGCCAAACAAAAAAGTTGTGAATATAATCAAATGGTAATGAATTTAAAAGCAAAACTCTATCAATTTATATCCAATAATCTCTCAACCATTCAGGCATGTCATAAAAAACTTTATGTGCGGATATTTTACATCCTAGATCCAAATCTGAAAATAAATTAAAGGTAACCTAAATAGATCAGAGATTCGACTTTATACTCATTCAAAGCAAGTATCCAACTATTTAGGCATTCTCGATTACCTTATGTGCAATCTTTGAAATCTTCTAAGCTTGAAGAACTGCAAATAGCTAAACTAATCCAAGATCCATGGTCCAAAATCCAAAATGAAGTAACCGTAAAAGAATTCGATCCTAACTAAAAGCAAGTCGAAAACAAAAACAATACATAATCAAGCAACTCAACAACGTTGTATCAACAACTGAAGTCAGAAACCAAAAAATTTAGCCGAAATTAAAATCGAAAACCAAAGTCGCACAAATATGAGAAGCATAATCTCAAAAGAAACAATGGAGAAGTATAGAATTACCTAGTAGAAGAATGAGAATAATAAAAGAGAAATAGAAAAAAGAAAAGAAAAGAAAAGATCGGAGTAGAAAGAATTTGAAATGAGTAAGAAAGAAGAGAAAGAGGAGAAGATGATGGTCGTTTAGTTTCGAACATAAACCTAAACTGAAAGGTTAGTTTTGGTTAAGAGAAGTTAAAGAGATAATGAGGGCATAATAAATGTTATTAGTTTCAAATATTAGATATTATTAACAATTTCCCTTTAATTTATTTTTATTAAAAAATTCATTCACTTCAAAAGTTAAATATTGAAAAGTCACTATTCACACCAGCTTTAGGCGAATCTATGATGCCATTTGGAGATGTTAGAGGAGATGAGAGAAAAATTTGATAGTTTTAAAGAGGTGAAGAATTATTTAGAACAACTGTAAAAATTACTTGTCCATTCCTGTTCTTTTAACCCCATACCCCTAATACCCAAATATCCACCCTCAAATTAAAAATTGACTAAAATCTTGAACCTATCTATTGTCGGGGCCACCTCTAACAACCACCAAAAACTGATGACGCTAATTCTAAAAGGTTAAAACTATATAGAATTATTCTTTATTTTAAGTAGACATGTTCTACCGAGCTCGTCTAAAATGGGCGGGCTTGAGTATTTCTTTTAATACAAAGCCCGGCCCAAATCCGAGCACGTAAAAACTCAAAATTCCATGGATCGGGTTTGGTTTTTATATGAATACCTGAACCCGGTCCGATAAATAAAAATATATTTATTTTTATATTTTTATATTATAGTTAATAGTTTATAATCACAATTGTGCTTGATAATGTATAGTATACTCATTCTTGTTTGTAGAATTCTGTATGATAAAAGTATTAAATAGAACATTTAAATCTTCTTTTATTTTGGTAGTTCTTCTCTACGATTTTTTTTTTTTGTCTGAGATAGCAAATTTTTGTATTGCATCTGTGTAACATGTAAGCATAAGCAACAACTATGCATGGTCTATTTGGTATCTCATTGCATATACTTATTTTAATATTAATTTAACAAATTATTAATTATACTTTTAAAAATTTTATTTTAAATCTAAAATTTATATAGAGTTTTATTTTTTTATAATTTATTTAATAAAAAATAAAATAATTTACGGGTTATGGCAGGCTTGGGTTTAACTGCATAAGCCCGGTCCGAGCTAAAAGTTCAAAATCATGGGCTTGGGTTGGTATTTTCAATAAAAAAAAACCCGACCAAGCTCGGTCCGAACCCGGCCCACCCAATGAACATGTCTAATTTTAAGTTAAGTTAAATCAGATAAATTCTAGTGACATCCAATTTAAATTCGCAATCATAATATCAATATCAATTAATTTTTATTATAAGTTTTTATGTTTATTTTTAACAAGATTAACGTATTGAGAAATAGCAAAGTAATACTCAAAACAAACCAAGGATAAGAAGCTTACTAAGGGTAAACTTCAAAAAAGTATCATAAAGTTTCACTCATTTGCAAAAGGTGTTAAGGTATATTATTTTTTTTTTTTTTTGCAAAAAGAGTTGAAGTCTCAAAAAATTTGTAAATAGAGGACTCTTAATATTAAATTATGTTAAAAAGGTGGACAATCTTATTGATTTTCGTATGAATTTTTGGTAGATGATTATTAAACATACAATACACAATATATATAAATTTTTATAATTTTTTTATTGGTTTAGATATTTTTTTAATTAAATTGTGATAATAAATTTTAAAAAATTATAAAAATAAAAGAATCATTCGAAAAATACTCGAATTCTAACGAAAAATATTTACACAATAAGGTTTATTTATTAGACCATTGGATTATTGGAAATAATTAATGTAATTCCAGTTTTCCAAAAGAAGAAATTCTTTTTGAAATTTTTTGAAAACCTCGCAAATGAGTAAAATCTCAAGGTACTTTTTTTAAGTTTACCTTAATAATAATGCTAGATGGTAAATAATTGAACAATAATATAACTAATGATTAACAAATAATAATAACTTCAATTGTTTCAATAGTATTTTACTTAATAATAATACTTGTACTAGCAGGTATAATGGTAAGCAACTTGGATCTTGGTATCAATAAAGTTAAGTTTCCAAGACCTATTGAACTGATATGTAAGTTATACATCCAAAATAATCGGACATGTCCACAAATTTGTGTTACGTATTGGTTGGCTAATACAACACAGTATAGCATCGTGATAAAATATTACTACAAAAAAATCTGTAATTAATGGGTTTAAGACGTGTTTTTGCCTGGAATCAATGAAATTTACATACTGTATACATATGAACTTTGCTGTACTTGTCAAAGAAATCAGTATAGATTCGTCACTGTTTCTCAGAATGTGATAATTAGCTAGCTTACATACACTGCCAAATTTGAAGCTTCACAAGTAGAAAAAATCAAACCTTAGCATTTCATGATTTAGCAGCACTTCTTTTATCTGACCTCCAGATTCTTCTGGATGATACTTTCCAAGGTGTCGAACTACCCGATGTTTCCAGCTGAACATCCAACTTACTCGGATCAAGCGACAGCCGCATTTTTATAAAGGAATCCAAGTCCATTCCATTTCATTCACTACATTGCCATCTTCGGTTCTCGAAACACCGTCTTTAGATTCTCCAAGAGATTCATTGGTCTCATTGTATGGATTCTGATTCATGTTCAAGAATCTCTTTATGCTGTCTAAAGCTGGATCGATCATGTCAAACACCCCCGATACCCACGATGCATCATCCACAACTTCAGTTCTCTGCAGCTCGAGAAATCGATTCTGTTAGTTAACATTGCCTCAACATAAACTCACATCAGCATTTTAGCAATCATTTATGAACTGATTTTCTAACTTCTTTTTGGAAAGGCCAAATGTATCCTAAACCTCCTAAAGTTGTAGAAAAAGTCTGTTGCCACCTTGAACTTTCAAAAGTTTCTCAAAGTTGGATTTTTTGCAACTCGCACCCCCTTAAATGTCACGTGTCAGCTTTGACTTTTCAAAGATGTCATTCTTCCTTCTAACCAAAACTTGACAGGGGGCATTTAGGGGTGACAACTTCAAAAAAGCCAACTTTAGAATGCTGTGAGGAACTTTCGAAAGTTTAGGGGGCAATAGACAAATAGTGGCAACTTTATGGTTTAACTACGCATTTGGCCTTTTGGAAAGTGAGCAGATAAAAATCATCCAACATTGTTATAATATTCAAGTTTACGTGAGTTCATTGTTGTGGCATTGCATTACTGACCTGCTGAAAGTAAAGGTCACGAATTTCCTCGGCACGCACAGAATTTCCCTGATCTTCCTCCAGTTGAGCCCATGTCATCCATGTGATGTAGCTTTGAGAATTTACATTCAGTGATGATCTGAATAATCTACGAGCAAATGATAAATTGCCAACTCTCTGTTCTAGAACTCCCCAAGCCTGTCATTGATGGCAATTGACATTAGACGTGGACATCAAGGGTAACAGCAATATAACTAATCGGGGGCAGAACGTTATATATAAATACCTGTAGACATTTAGCAGCACTTTCGCTGTTCGGATTGATCGAAAGAGCTTTTTGGTATAATTCTCGGGCTGTGGAAAGATTTCCTTCTTTCCATTCCATCCATCCCCAAGCCTAAATGTTTTGAAAGCCTAGTTAGTCCAATCCACAAGGTATTTTTGCACACAAATGAATCACTATTTCATTTTTCTCTCTACAGATAGGTTATCATAAATAGCTCTCTGATTTTGAAAGCATGATTATAAAAACTATATTGCTAGATGATGTCTATAACAATCAGATGGATCTAGTATATTTTTGTGATGTCTCTCTTTAAACTTCAATGTCGGTCAAGTGTTTCAGCAATGCGAATAAAAGAAAACGAAACAAATTCATATTTGTGGCATATTCTGAAATGACAACAGAAAATGAATAGCAAATGCCGCAAACAGTATATCAGCCGAAACTTGAACTATATTGAGATTCGTTAAGTTAGTAATGCGGGAGACTTACAACCCATACTGGCTGGTGCCTTGGGTCTAATTGAGATGCTTTTCTAAACAAAGCTCGAGCAATATTTGCAGTAGAGTGCTGATATTCCAGTAAAGCAAGAGACTGGAGCAGAACAGGATCCCTCGGATTGAGTGCATGACCAATCTTAAAGAGTTTCCTCGCCAACTCAACGTTGCCTATATTAGCTTCAAAAACTCCCCACACATGCCAGGCAAACCTATTCTTGGTGCTAGCTTGTATTGCTTTCTACAAAGACACACCAAAATTCAGATCAACAAAAGTGTAATGAAATAATATTCGAAGCAAAGGAGAAGAGCTATGGGGTTAAAAAGAAGAACCTCAAAAAGTTGCCTGGCAGCAATATTGTTTTCTAGCTGCATCTCCAGTTGTGCCCATGCCTAGTGACAAATAAAGTGCTTTCAGGAAAATATACTTTCTACGAGAATCATAATTAAGAAAACACTGCTTCACTAAGGCCCTATCCTTTTCGACTGAATGGCCAGCGGCAGTACTGAATTGAAACTTATTGAAGCTAAAATTTTTATAAACTAATCTAAATTAAATGACAATTAAACTTATTTGAAATTTTGTTAAAAACTAATGAAACTTAATGGAAATATAATGGAATGAACTGAAGAAACTGAACAGAATGAAAAATAAGTTGAAAAGAACAAAGCCATATGCTGAGTGCTTACAAGCCAACTGGCGCAGCTTCTCGGGTTACACTTAGTGGCTTGTCTGAAAAATTGTCGGGCTTGATCATATCGCTTTGCTTTAGCTTCCAGCATTGCTAGGGTCTGGTATATATACTCATTTCCACCAGAATGCTTGAGGCCTTTAGCAAGCAGTTGTCTTGCTTTCTTGACATTTCCCTGTTTTATCTCTAGTACTGCCCAACCATGCCAAGCTGCAATATGTTTTTTGTCGGCCACTGTGGCTGCATTGAACAATTCCCTGGCTCTCCTTATGTTTCCCGTCTTGTTTTCCATAACAGCCCAGCACTGTTCTAATGTTACATCAAGTTGTTAACTTTAACACAATCTTGGTACTTCTATCTTTACTGTTAGCATTTATACATATCCAAAATCAAAATGCAATCGTTCTTCCACTGAGAAATAGAGTTAATCAGGTTTACAATCCCCAAGATCACAGGCAGTTGAATTTAACTGGACGGCTACCTACATACAGCCTCCTGAACTTGGCTCAAATAGCCTACTACTCCCTAAACTTTGAAAAAGTCCCCTCAACCCCTGACTTGGCAAGATGCATCATTCCCTTTTACTTCAAAAGGGCACCAATTTGCTCCTAAATAACACGCGTTAGCTTTTTGTTGGCTTGACTTTTCACAGATGTTATTTTTTTCTCTCCAACCAGAAGTTGACACATGACAGGGCAAATTGGTGCATTTTTTTGAGTTAGAGGGCGCTAGCTGGTACAATTTGCGAGGGGTTGAGGAAACTTTTTTAAAGTTAAGGAGCAGTAGGCTATTTAAGCCAAGTTGATGTATTTGGCCTAACTGGAACTCCAAATCAAAGCATTCTTATGAAACCTTCATTCATTCAACTTCTTTACTACAGGTAAAGCAATTAAATGACTAGACTAAGATCAAACTCATAATTAACCAGGTTAAGATTCAAAATTCAAAATCATAACTAGTTGTGTTTGGAAATCACAGGCTTGCCAAATGAAAGCATTTTCCCCCTGAGTTGCCTGGCAACCTTTCTCATACACAGCTCTAGCTTCTGCTGTTTCAGATTGCTTGTTTAATATCTTCCCCAATGCAACATACGCCCTACCATCTTCCGGCCATAAACTGATACACTTCAAAAAAACAGGAACACACTCATCAATTTTAGAGACGGCTCTAATTTCCCAAACGATTTCAAATTCCCGATTGAAATTGGAAATGAATCTATACCTTTTGTAGAATCTCTTCTGCTTCCGCATACCTATAATTCCTCCTTAGGACCTTTGCCTTGTACAAAGCCAAGTCCATATTCACAATCAGAGGCTTCGCCTGAGAAGAACCCGATTCAACCCTCGCCGGTTCGAAAATCTGCATCTTCTTGGCAAATTTCTCGAGACCGGAATCTATGATAGCTGACGACTTCTCCTTATCCTCTTCCTCCTCAACCTCCTCCACCTCCTCATCGTCGTCTTCGCTACTCCTCCGGCCGGAATCTTCGCCGGAAACCTCCGCAACTGGACGGCGGACAACCAGCAGCTCTTCCAAAGATTTTTTTCTCCGATTCGGTACTGCTAATCGTTTCTCCACTAATTTCCTTGGCTCTGGATGGCGATCCGGAGGAAACCAGCGGTCTCTGGTCGAGAACTGGAGAGAATTGCTTGGACGATGACGGAATTGTGAGGGTCATCTTAGTGAAGGAGAGGTTGGAAGTTGCATTGATGTGTTTGTATTTAGGGTTTTGAGACGGAGAAGAGAAGAGGTTGAAGCTTGATTTGGAGGTTGAAGAAGCAGTTGAAGGGGAGAATAACTGCATTTCTTTCTAATTTTTAATTTTCATTTTCCCGTTTGTTTAACGGATAAAACTGTTCTTCTTTTGCAGGGAAGAGAACGTTGGCGGGTTTTTCCGAAATGACCGATATGGCCTTCGGCTTTCCGGAATGCAGTCGATAGGGATGAATAAAATGGAATGGGCTTTTGGTAGTTGCGGTCTGAGAAGTGACTGGCTCGAGATTGGCCACGTTAGATAGCACTCATGGGCTAGGTGAGCCTACCTGGCAGATTTTTATAGGACACGTGGGAGCCTATTATTGGTTGAAAATCATAGCCTATCAAGGATTGAAAAATCTCACCCATCAAAATCACTTACTTTTTATTCCTTCTTTTTTACCCAATTTTCAGAAATGAATTACTGTTTAAATTGGAAAAATTATACAGTTTCATCATAAATAAGTCAATTGGTTCTTAAAAAAGAGATATTAAAAGCTTCTAATTGATTACTATTAGTGATTATAAAAAAAATGATTACTATTAGTGGTCAAAATACATTTCCAATATCAAATCATTAGATCTAAAAAAAAAATAGAAATTTTATGTCCTTTGCACTGGTCCTAAAACTGCAGTGTAATGAACATTAAGCTACTTCTCCTTCAAAAATGTAAACATAAACCGGATTAAAGAGACGGGATGTTTTCTGTTTCGACAAGCTGTACAACAGATTCACAAATTTTTATGTCTAAAAATTAGTATCTAATCATAATTAAGATCCATTTACAAACAAATAGATGCAAATCAACAACAATACATAACAAGAACTTGAGCATCAAAGGAGAGAACACTTAGCAGATAGTTACATAGAAAATTCCCCACATTTGAGAGCCTAACAAACGATTCATAGTCGAAAAGAGGAAGAGGTTGCTGTTAATCCGGGATAAAATTGGAAAAAAAAGAAAGAAATAAAGAAACAGAAGAGCTAAAAGAATTTAGGCAACACCAATAAAAGTAGAAATTTTTCCTTATTATCTTCCTCTAGGATTGACTATCTGCGAAAAAACGTCACTGTTGTTAAACTCATCGGTATCTTCACTTACTGTGCTTTCCTCTTCGATGCTAAGAAGTTGTTTATGCATAGCATAACTGTCGTTCGCTTTGCTTTCAGCGATCATTTTCGCCCCAGCGGGATTGTCCTGCAACTGCAGACAAAACTCGAGGTTCCACAACACGTCCCCCATTGAAGGGCGATGAATCCCGTGATCAGACAAGCATTTCTCTGCTGTTTCAGCAAACTTTTTCAGGCACTCGGGCTGTATTTCTGCCTTTATATGTGGATCTATAAGGTCCCCGATTGTCCCCTTCTTTTGACAGTGTAACGCCCAATCTGCAAGGCTAACTTGCTCTTTTGGTAGGTTCGGGTTCAGTGCTGGCCTTGCGCATAATACCTCGAAAAGTACTACACCGAAAGAGTAGACATCTGATTTCTCGGTCAGTTGTTGTCTTTTGAAGTATTCGGGGTCTAGGTACCCGAAGCTTCCTTTGACTACGGTGCTAACATGGCTTTGGTTGTTAAGGTTGGGGCCCGTTTTTGAGAGACCGAAATCGGAAACCTTTGCTACCCATTTGTCGTCGAGTAAAATGTTTGTTGTCTTCACATCCCGATGAATTATAGTGTATTTGGCTCCGGTGTGGAGATAGTGAAGTCCTCTCGCTGCACCGATGCAAATCTCTAGTCTTTGCTTCCAATTGAGAGTAGAAGTCGGTTTGATCCCTTTGTAGATGTGTTCTCTAAGGGTACCGTTTGCCATATAGTCATAAACTAGAGCCATTTCGCCTTCTTCTTCACAAAAACCAATCAGGGAGACTAAGTGCTTGTGTCTTAGCTTGGAGAGCATTTCGATTTCGGTTTGGAACTCGTTGACTCCTTGTTCAGAAGACGGGTTTGACCGCTTTATAGCAACTTTTGTCCCTTGGTCAATAACGCCTTTGTACACCTTCCCGAACCCTCCAACTCCTATCACATTGCTCTCATCAAAGTTTTTTGTTGCGTGTTTGATCTCGGGGAGAGAGAAATGTCGACAAAGGCCTTGTGCTAGCGACGAGAGATGGCTACTCGCCGTGCTTTTTCCTGCAATGAGACATATCAACACACACGTTCATATCATACATTGTAGGCTTTTATGTAGGTAACCAACTCCTTTGACGTGTAAAAAATACCCTTCATCTAATGTTTAACAAATGTGCAAGTCACACAATAACATGAAATGACAAGTTACCTGAGATGGTCGATTTGCTTGCTGACGTGTGGGAAATCCCGTACAAAGGCAACCAATTATGACTCCCAGACTGGCTCCCAGTCAAACCACGCTTCTTCCTCGACACAAAAACTGAGATAACAAAAGCCACAGCCAAACCCACCGCCCCTCCAGCAATGCACCCAATAATGGGCCCTGCATTAGAACTCGAAGACGAAAAACTCTTCTTCGCCTCCGCAGCGACCAACATGGGCGAAGGAACCGGGTTCGGGCCAGCCAAATTCCCATTCGGGTCATTCAACTTAAAAATCTCCAACCCATTCAAAATCGCATCATAATACTCCGGCTTTAAATTAACACTCGGATGCAACGCCACCCACAGCTCATCATCTCCGGCGAGATCACCAACATAAACCGTATAATCCTTATACACCGGAACACCACCCGATCCCGACCATCCGATCACATCAGCACCGGCCTCAGCCGTCTGATTGTTGATGTAAATATAGAAAGCCCTCTGGTTTGATTTCTGCAGCTGGAAATCACAAAAATGTAGCCTCACAAGGTACGTAAAATTCGCGTCGATTTCGAAAATCCACGTCAAATTGAAATTCTTGTTCACATTATTGTCCGGCCCCATTGTTCTCGCCGTTTTGTAAACATCCAACGGCGCAATCGATTTCGGGACATCGGACGTCGGATATTGAATCGAACCATTCGCTTGACCCGTTAACCCGGCAGCCGCGCCGAACAAATACGGTGTATCGTCATACCAAATCCGGGTCAACCCGGAATCATTACTCGCCGGAATGTACTGGCCGCCGACGTTTAATCTGTAAAGCGTCTCCATCGAATTAGCCGTGAGATCAGTTTCTTCGGTAAATCCGACCATCTCCGCGCTCTTGAAAATCTCCGGCATCGGAATTATTTCAATTCCGTTGATAAAAGCGTAGGAATCCTTGTATTTATTCGACGGCGTGAAAGTGAGATCCAATTTTCCGGAATCCACTGGAGTGATACTGTATTCTTTGATTATGTACGCCATTGTTAGGGCTTGGGCTGTAATTGAAGCGCTGAAATTGTTCATCAGCTGCAATTTATTTGCCGTGACGGCGAAATAGGAAGTGTTCGGATTCAAGGAGCTGTAGTTATTGGGGTAAAAATGCAATCGGATCCAAAGCCGGCTTTTCTTGGGCACCGGAAAACTGTAGGTGAACGCGGAGTTGAGAATCCTTGCCGTCATGTACGGAACCGCCGAAGGCAGCGCCGGATCCTGGCTATCGGCGGAGGCTGTAATCGAATTGCCGGAGGATTTCACGTACTTCGAATCCGGCTCCCATTTCCGGCCGTCGCCGTCGGTTCCGGCGTCGGAGGCGCCGCAGGAGAGGACATAAGAGGGATCCGCGGCGAAAACCGGATCCAATTTGATGAAAAGGAAGATTAAAGAGAGGGAAATTAGGGCATTGGGGGTCATATCTAGGGCAAAAAAGGGGGGAAATGAAGACAGAGTGCATGAACACAGGGGAAAATGATGAATTGGGGAAAATTTTGTCTTCCTGCACAATGAATTTCTGCAAATTAGAGGGAAAAGGATGGATGATTTAAGGATTATTCATTTGACTGAGGAGCAGAGAGAAGAGAGGAAGGAGAAAGGGGATTTTCTCTGTCCAAAATTTTCTCTGACTCTCTGAGAAAATTGAAATTGGGAATGTTTGGTTTTTTGATTGTTTGGGTTTTTTGAGCGGGTAACGGTCACCAGGGAGAAGCGGAAGGGGGAAATTGGGAAGATTCTAACGGTTTTAACTGTCCTTTGAATAAGGCGATTTGTTTGGGGTTTTCAGTTTTTTTAGGTTTCTTGTTGTTGTTTATTGCATCGGTTTCTTAGTTCGAATATGAAATTTTGTTGTCTTGTTTTTGAAAATAAGTGAAGCTAAGCTGGTTTTGTTATTTCGTTTCGAAAGAAAAACAAGGGAATTTATACAAGAAAAAATGATCTCTTAACAAAATAACAAAAGAAAACTACCATTTACGCAAATTGACTGTGGCGGGTCAAAAATAGTAAAAATGAGTACAAAAAAACCATGCCGATACTCTATTTCCCCTCATTATTATATTTAGTTACATGTCTTATGTTTTCAAGTTTTAATTGATACAATACAACTAGATCTGTTCATAAGGCAAAGTATCCGTCGGGCTCGGCTTGAGCCCACTTAAAATAGACGGGTTTGAGTATTGCTTTTAACGTAAAGCCTGATCCGAGTCCAAACCCACAAAAGCCTGAAATTCTATGGACCAGACTTGATTTTAATATAAATGCCCGACTGTGACTTGAATCGGCCCGATAAATAAAAAATATATTTATTTTATCATATACTTAATACTATATATGTTTATTTATATTAATTACAAAATTATTAACTATACATAAAAGAATTTTATTAAAATATATATTTATATATAAAATTTGTAATTTTTATAATTTATTTAACAAAAAACTAATATAAAATAAATTATCAACAAGCTACGGGTTGGGTTTGGGATTGACTTACAAAATCCAATCCGGGTTCGACCCAAGCCCGAAATTTTAAATTTTGGGTTTGGGCCGAACTTGGGTTAGTGTTTTTAATAAAAAAATCCAACCAAATCCAACTCGGTCCATCCGATGAAGATGTCTATATACAACCAAATTTCTTCCCTAATATTTTTTTGAGATTTATATAAAAGAAAACATAATTTCCTCACAACATTATTCTTTTTTGTGAAGCTTTAGTCTCTAAGCCATCACTTATACAATGAAGTATTACTTATACTTGGTTCAAGGGATAAAATACCATCTCGTGAGTTCTTTTATTGAAAAATATATTTTATTATATTAAATAAAAGATAATTACAGCTATAATGAAACCATCAACATAGTTATTATATATTCGCTTTGAGATACATATTTTCAGATTAAATTCTTAGAGAGAAAAAGCTTGAAAAAGACCCCCTTATTTTTCTTGTCACGTTTTTTTATTCAATAATCTGCTTAGTGTGTATATTTTGGAGATTAAGGGTGTATTTGAAATTAAGGTTCTTGAATGAATTGAATCCATAAAATTTTAAATTATAAGAAGAAAAGAGGTCATGTTGATTTGTTCTTGGGCTATAAGCATCAATGACCCAACATCTAGAAACGATAGCTCAAAACTAGTACATATTGTCCACCTTTAGTCATGGGGCTTGGACTTCATGATTATTTATCAGGCACAACATAATTCACTTTATTGTGAGAGAAAATTGATTTTATTGTTATTACATAAATCAATGTAATAATTTAGCAAAATGTAATGTAATATGGTGGGGGGGGAAGAAAGAATTGTAGGGTCAAACAGAGTCAGATAATGCTATGAAAATCATCTGAATTATGGAAATGAAATTTGATTGAGGTACACATATATAAAACAATTAAGTGAGATATAGGGAAGCTATAAGTAACCAATCCAACAGTTTATCTAAAAATAGAAGGTATAATGAAGGTAACTGGTTAGTCCACCAAGTGGTATCAATAAAGCATAATATGTCGACGTACTAACTATAAAACTAAGGCATGAATAAAGTGAGTTGAGTATGACTTATATCTTGGAACATCATATGGTATAAATAAGATATATACAAGTGGTAAAAAGGTAGAGATATAATAACATGTTAGTGCATTTGATGGTATAAGTGAGGCGTAAAGAAGTTATAAGTCTATATTTAGGGCATCACTCAACTTGTATTTTTTTTCTTTAATAATTACATAAACCTTGAAAAGACGGAGTTTCAAAATCATAACCTTCCACTTACACAATGGAAGGTGTATCGATTGAGCTAACACTCAATTTGTAACTCAACTTGTTTTAGATAGAATAAAAAACGTAAAATCAATTTTTAGTGTATTAGATTGAAACTAAGTCACATCTTGCTTACCGTCTCAACATATATCATATGATACATCTGAAAATTTGTCACAACAAAATATATACATATTCATCGAAATTATTTTTCAAGTTATATTTCAAAATGTTTGAAAGACAAATATAAAATAAGATTGGCCAAATGCATGGACCTCCATGAACTTGTCCCTAACAGTTTTTCACCCTTCTAAATTTTTAAAACTTCCTCTCGCCTCCTGATTTACAAAAACGTACCAGTTAGCCCCCTTCAACTTTAAAAAATAAGTCAGTTTGCCCCCGTAAACGTCATGTATCGACTTCTGATTGGCTTGACTTTTAAGAAATTTCATTTTTTTTTATCAAATCATAAGATAACATGCGGAATTCCAAGGTTAAAGGAACTTTTTAGGTAAGTTTAGGAGCCAAAAGGTTATTGGGAACAAGTTCATAGAGCAAGAGGAACTTTTAAAAGTTTAGGGGGCGAAAGACTATTATAGACAAATTCAGGGAGGCCTAAATACATATGATCGGATGTAAAGTATAAATAACATTTTTCAAAATAGTTATGAAGTTCTTAAAAATGTTAGGTTTCGAAATTTGAAACTCCTATCGTTGCATTAGAAGGTGTAACAACACCCAATTAGTAAATTATAGTAGAGAAAAACCTGGCACCGAATGTATTGATTACGGAAGATCTTGTGATGCAAACCTTAAATCAAATAAACAAGAAACATCGAAAAAAATTGACGGGATGTTATCCATGAGCATACTTTAATTATAATGATCACTCCAAATCTAATGAGTAAGCTTTTGAACATATTGCCAAATGAAATTGAGTTTATAAATTCGTTGATGTGCCAAATGACGTTAAGGTTTTTTTTTCTTTTTCCCTAAAATTTTCACGTGAAGAGCATCCGAAAAGGCTAATTGGGGCAAAAGTCGCTCATATATAGGTTTGACTTTGTCGTATATGCAATATATACCCGTGTATAACCAAAATCAATTAGTGATTAGTTCGTGGATTAGTGGTGATTGTGACTCTTGGAGATATTATTTAGAGGGGCTTGAATTTCGCGTGGTACTAGTGATGGAATCAACGGATTTGTGGGGCACCTATTAATTCTTCACCAATTAAACTAAAATAATCCATGATCCTATTTGATTGTTGCGGTTAGTTGATAGCGGTTGCTAATAGCTAATAATTATTATTATTGTTAGTTATTTGTTTAATACTAGCTTATTGAAATTAGTGTTTAGTAAATTATTTGTGGGTTGTAATTGTTATAAAGTAAAATGGTAAATATGGACAAACTTAAATAAAATCATATAAATATGCATTAAACCATATGACAGACCAATATTAGAACAATAATATGCATCTAGTCTAAACTCTCTTCTATATATCTTCATATTTAAAATTACTAAAATTATTTTATAAAATAGTTTATTCAAATAATATAAGTATTGAGAAGCTCACAGTAAAATAAGTAAAAAGATCATTGAACTTAGGTATAAATAGTATTGCTGAAAATCATTTTCAAAAAATCAAATGGTGAAGCAAGCTTAAGAAATAAATCAAATGAAAATCAAATTCAGTAACTTTCAAGATTGAATACCTAAAGTAATCTACGAAAAAATAACCAATGACATCAGTAAGAATCATTTTCATTGAAAAATCATACTGAGTTGATTTCAAATCACCAGACTCTGGTTCGTGCTGAGTGGGTTATGCAAATGATGAATGTCAAGTATGCACACACTAAAGTAATAAGTTTAAGAGATTAAGAAACTTCACACAATGATTTATCCTAGTTCAACAGCCTGTGCTTACCGAGTTTTAATCCACTAGTGAGCTCATTGTTAATGGATAAACTTTCTTACAAAGTTTTTCCAATTACAAAGTTCCCTCCTCAATAATCTAAACTTTATCCCACTGATTGGATACCCTCTCCAATCAGTCTATTCAAATTGATTAACAATTTCTATGTTCAATACAGAGTGTGATGAACTTACAATTAGAATATTGAAACTGGATTTGATCTAACAGGTTTTCTAAGTAAATGAGATTTGATGCTACTTCGAACTTTTGCTTTGAGCTTTGAATTTGGCAGAGTTTCAACTATTGCAAAATTTGGTGAATCTTCAATTGTTTTTCTAGCTATTTATACTCTTCAAAGCTTCAAGTATCCGTTTCGTAGTCATTGGAAATTAGCATTTAAAATTCAGATCAATTTTCAGCTTGTTGTGAGACACAACTTCCTTCAATCGATCCAAAATTGATCTTTGATTTCAGCTAATTTGATCCGTTGAATGAATTAAGTTAAAATTTGGCTCTTTGACTTTAATGTGGCTTACTCTTATTGGTTCTGATGAGAGCGGGTACTAGGTTTCGAGGTTTGTCAAAACAGGGCTTTTCCCTACTCTTTGCATGCCATGCCTCTTTGGTACAAGTGCATCTAATGCGGTCTACTTTTTATCGGGATAACTGTACCTACTACGACAGACAACTTGTAAATGGAATATTCTAATTTGATTCCTCAATCAATGCATACTTTTAACTCAGAGAGTAAAAACTCACAGTTAAAAAGGTTAACTTAACTCAACATAAAAGAGACACATATATTGAGATCCTTCTCGGTCAATTTCCGCGCTCCTTAATGACTAACAAGTAAAGTCACTCAGCGCCAATTACTGACGTGACACTTGCCACATATTTAAATTCACGCTGAGAGATTGAGTCATCGCATAAACATATACGTTGAGTTTTATCCAACGTTACCAAATGATTATAAGTTTATAAATTCATTGATGTGTGAAATGACGTTAAGTTTTTTCTTTGTTCCCAAAATTTTCACATGGAGAGCATCCGAAAAAGTCTAACTCGGGAAAAAAGTCTCTCATATAAAGGTTTGACTTCATCATATGTATATAATATTTAGTTGTTTATAACCAACCTCAATTAGTGATTAATACGTGGTTAGTGGTGATTATGACTTTTGGAGATATTATTATTTAGAGAGGCTTGCATTTCGCGAGGCACGAGTGATGGAATCAACGAAGATTTGTGGGGCACTTATTAATTCTTCACCAATTAAAGTAAGATAATATGATATAATATAGAAGGAATATTCAGTGTGTTATTTGAAATCGAAATTCAACACGTCGACACCAAATTGATTTGTTTAATTATGATAATTTTGTTGTGGGATTGGCCTAGCTTTTAACTTCCGAACTGAATTAAAATATATATCTCTAATATGGTGTTCTATTTCGTTGGGTTTGAAAATAAAATTATCGTCCCCTCTATTATGTTTCTTTTATATCTGTCATTCAATTTCTAACACGTATGTTATTTTCATATTTTATCTCTTAATTACTTTTTTCGTTTCTATTTCCTACATATTGAACAAGTGATAAAATTTAAATGGGAGACATGAGAATGAGACATTTCCTTCCTTCGATCTTTCATGCGCCATGCATATTGACGAATGCGAAAAATTTAAGACGTGGAAAAAAATTTAAAAAAATTGACACATGATGACATGAATAATTAACATATCTATTACTAAAAGGAAAGAAGTAATGAACTACTTTTTTTTCCTTAGATATTTAACTAAATTTTAAAATTCTAAAATTTATATTATTATTATTATTATTATTATTAAATAAAATACAAAAGTCTTATATTAGTATTTTACCACTATACTTTTTTCAAAATAATATCTAGATAATAATATAATGTTTTTAATTTTTTAATTAAACGAATTAAATTTATAATTATATAATGAAATTAACAAATATTTCTTTTAACTTTATTTTCTTATAAATTTAATATAATTATAAATAACATGTTCATGCATCGCACGGGGTACTACACTGGTTTATTTTAAAATAAACACATTATGAGTGTTGAATGAGAAGAATTTTAATCGAAAAGCATTAAATGTGTGTGACATTGTCACATGTTGAGAGATACCGGTTAGAGCATCTCTAACAGATTGTGGATTTCATGATTATGTGGAATAAGAAATAGAGATTCAAATTAATGGTGTGGTAAAATAGATACTACAAAATAAAATATGGTTACAATTACAATAGATTGTCTATTTGGGTGTGAATTGTGACTTTTTGAATGTAATTTAATAATAAAAAAATAAATAATTTCTTTAATAAACTAGATTAATATTAAAATAATATAAAATTAAGGAAAAATGTATAAAAATCATCCTTAAGTTGGCTCAAGTTGTCATTTGCCACTCTGAACTTTCAAACATTTCACTTTGTCCCCTTAACTTGGCAAAATGTTTCACTTTGCCCCCTCAATGTCACGTGTCAATTTTTAATTGGTTAAAAAAATAAAACCTTTGAAAAGTCAAATCAACAAGTAATAAATGTGATGACAAAGATCCAAGTAATAAATGTGATGGCAAAGATCAAAATTGAATTTTTATATAGGGACTCTCTAGTATTTGATGTTAGTTCATGTTACACCAACAAAACAACAATTAAACAAAACCGATCACGACTTTTGACCATCTTAAAAAAATGTCAAAAGTACTGATTTGTCTTGCAAAATTAGGTTGATTTCAACGTTTGAAATTTGACGCATCTTTTGTTGTTGCTTCCCCCTCAAACCACTTGAAATATTATTAGACAACTAATATAAAACTGTATTTTGAGAATACAAACTATTCAAATTACAATTGATCAAGAAAATGAATTTGCGAGTTTAGGATTAATTGAACAGAAATTGAAATGAGTGATAACTTAGTGATGCCATTACCTAAAATATCCACAAAAGAAGAGTCAAGAGCCAGCCTAAAACATAATTTGGCACATAGCTAAAAGAGATAAAGAAAAATATCAATTGAGTTCAGATTAGTTGATTTCCCTAAGTTTATTCTAAAATATATTTAACAGCAAAATTATATTAAATTGGTTGCAAAATATTTAAACGTGATTACAAAAGTAAGCTAAAAATGATTAAACCTAATTCCATATCAATTTAAACGTGACAAATGTTAATAATATTCCTCCTAAAATTTTTCACTTTTTTGTGAAATTATTTTGTTATGGTTGCTAGCCATCAGTTATTATACTTTCTCATAATTGTCTGTTTTTATTTTAGGTTACCTAAAGTTCTATTGTTTTTATCGAAAAGAACTCCAACTTTTGTATTTTTAATTATTCTTAACTAAAAGCAAAAGCCTAACTACACGAATATTATTAAAATATAAAGAAAGATGGAAATAAACATAAAATAAAGTGAAAAATGCATTTTGCGGAATAAAATCAATAAAATATTGGAAGGATGATATACTTGTAAAGAAAATAAAAGAATTTAATTAAGGTAAAATGCATACCCAGTCCCATGAAGTTGGCAAGTTTTGATGAATCGCTCTATGAAATTTCAAATGGATCAAATAACTAGCTGAAGTTGGAAAAAAATGTCAAATAACCAGCTGATGCTGACGTGGAAATATTTGATTAGTCAAAATTATTTATTTGTCATGTCAGCATCAGCTGGTTATTAGATACATTTTTGTCAACTTCAGCTGGTTATTTGACACTTTTGACAACTTCAACTAGTTATTTAACACTTTTTGCCAACTTCAACTGGTTATTTGACATTTTTGAAACTTTATAGGACAATTCATCAAAACTTGCCAATTTCATGGGGGGCATTTGGCCTTTAATTAAATGTCCTTTTAAACCTAAGTATCCATGACCATGCATGCGCTATCTACTCGTCTTAATGTCAATATACCTTATATATAATTGTGTCATTTTCCATTAATTTATTGTTTTTAATTTGTTGTTGTTTATTTAGAATTGAATATTACAACAAATATAATGCGTTCTTAGAAAGGTGAATATTGAGATTTTTTAAAATCTTTTTTCCATAAAATAATTTTAGGATGAATTCAATTTCTACCACTATAATGACTGAGAAAACTTGATTCATATATTAGGCAACGATATGCATTCAATATCAAAAACCTAAAATTATGTAATCGACCTTTGCATTCAATTAACTATTCATTTTCTTTTCTTATTTTCATATACAGTATATCAATTATTTTTTAT
>CAOJBJ010590621.1:0-16505 GCA_948291685.1 Euphorbia celastroides
CAAATGTTGAATGGGAAGATTAACGCACTGGGAAGGTTTATATCTTTTTCGGCAAAAAGATGCATGTGTTTCTACAAGGCAATTAAGAAATACAACAAGTTCAACTAGGATGAAGCCTGTCAGAAGGCATTTGAAGACATAAAGAAGTTCTTATCAAGCCCGCCTCTGCTTAGTCCATCGGTGGAAGGAGAAACGTTGTACTTGTATTTGGCAGTGACTGATGAGGCGGTAGGAACAATGCTGGTTCGAGAGGAAGGCCTAGATCAATATCCAGTATACTATACTAGCAAAGTCTTGCGGAATGCGGAGTTGAGATACCCGAAGATCGAAAAACTAGTGCTGGCACTAGTTCATTCTTCTGCAAGGCTGAGACCTTATTTCCAAGCACACACAATTACGGTCCGAATAAGCTACCCACTAAAAAAGGTCTTTCAGCAGCCCGAGACAACAAGGCGATTAATGGACTGGGCTATTCGCTTAAGCGAATTTGACCTACGTTTCGAGGGACGACAAGCATTTAAGGCTCAAATTCTTGCAGATTTTGTCACCGAGTTTGTAGGGCTCGAGCTGGTACCCGAAGTCAAGTCTGAGACTTGGGTCGTTTATGTAAATGGAGCCTCGGGATAGGATGGAGCCGGATTAGGAGTATACATCGAGGGACCAGAGAAGATCAGGTTGTCATATGCAACAAAGTTGGGTTTTTCACCGATGAATAACGCGGAAGAATATGAGGCGGTCATAAAAGGTTTGGAGCTATCTCTTGAAATAGCACCAGACAGGGTGTGCTTCAGGAGTGACTCGAAAATGATTTCCAACCAGATCAACCGCTATTACAAAACTATGGAGCCAAGCATGGCCAAATACCTATCGAAGGTACACACTTTAATAGAGAAGTTGGAAGTAAAGGGAACCGCCTGGAATATGGAGAATATTCCAAGAGCTGAGAATGCAAAGGCTGATAATTTGGCCAAGCTTGCAGCTAGCGAAGAGGGATAGAAGAACCTCAAGTGCCCGTATAAAGTATTGCAATATCCGGCTCACGAAGTCAGAAAGATTCTCACAATTCAGTTTGAGGAGAATGATTGGAGGTTTCCAATAGTGAACTATTTGTGTAATGACATTCTCCCGGAAGACAAATTTGAGGCAGCTAAGATCAGCAAGAAGTCGATGCGTTTTTCTATGATGGGCGATGAAATTTATAAGAAGAGTTATACTAACTCTTGGCTAAGATGTGTTGACAGGACTTTGGTAAAAAGGATTTTGGAAGAGCTGGATGAAGGTGATTGTGGCTCTCATCAGGCGGCAGATACACTGTTGAGGCGGGCAACCTTAGCAGGTTTCCATTAGGAAATGATGAAGGTAGACGCAGATGAATACATCCAATAGTGTTATCAATGCCAAGTACACTCAAGGAAGATACATATCCCGAAGGCATTGTAAAAGCCTCTTCGTACCGGTTGGCCATTCATGCAGTGGGGAATTGATATAGTGGGGCCAATGCCGGAAGCTTCAAGAAAAAGAAATTTTATCGTCGTAGCAGTTGACCACTTTACGAAGTGGGTTGAGGCGGAAGCACTAAGTGCAATCACACCGGAGAGGATAATCGATTTCGTGCAAAATAACATCATCTCTCGGATTGGAATCCTCCATAGGATTGTGTTAGATAATGGCACTCAATTTACATTGTCAAAGTTCCTGGAGTTTTGCGAGAGGTTGAAATTGACAACAGTTTCTCTTCAGTTGCTCACCCTCAAACCAATGGGCAGATGGAGGTGACTAACCGAACGATAGTACAAGGTTTGAAGAAGCGGGTGATGGAGAAGAAGGTAAATTAGCCCGATGAATTGATCAACGTCCTATGGGTCTATCGAAGCACGCCATGCACGACAACGGGAGAAACACCTTTCTCATTGGTGTACGGAGTTGAGGCGGTAATCCCAGTAGACATTAGGGCCCCGTCGGATTGGATTCAATATTATAGTGAGAAGGATAACGACATCAACCTGAGGTATCACCTTGATAGTCTCGATGAAAGAAGGGAGTGAGATAGCGTACAGATGACAGCATACAAGGTAAGGATCGCGAGGTATCACAACAGGAAGGTTCGACATATCCGCCTGAAAGTTGGAGACTTCACTTTGAAGGATTCCAATGCTTCGCAAAAAAGAGAGGGAAAAGACAAATTTGGATCAAACTGGGAAGGCCCCTATTTAGTTTCAAAAGTCTTAGGCCTCGTGACTTACAAGTTGAGCACTCTAGGCGGAAAAGAGCTCCCAAGGACGTGGAACATCGTAAATATGCGTCCCTATTTTTTGCCAAAGCCTTAAATTGAAGTGAAGTATTGTACTCCTTTTCCTGCTAGCAATCTTTTTTCCCACTGAGTTTTTGATTGCTATGAGATTTTAATGAGGCGACACCAGTAGAAGGAAGGAAATATTTGTATTCAACTTTCGAAGTTATAAATAAAAATTTTGTTTCGTCAATACTTGTGTATAAAGCTTAACTGGCGATAGACAAAATAAAAATTCATACGGCGTAAGACCTAATTCAAGCAATAGCGTAAGGCTATAAAAATTCACACAACGTAAGGCCTTATTTAAGCAATAGCTTATGGCTATAAAAATTCACACGGCGTAAGGCCTAATTCAAGCAATAGAGTAAGGCTATAAAAATTCACACGGCGTAAGGCCTAATTCAAGTAATAGCGCAAGTCTATAGACACGTTTCATTCGGTTAAATTTTAATAGCAATAGCATATGGCTATAAATTAATTGAATAAAGAGCAAAAAGCTATTTGCTCATTCCAAGCGGTGATAAACCAAATTATTTACACAACGCTAAGCCGTAAAAAAATATAATCAAACATTCAGACGACACAAAGTCCATGGAAGGATGTTGAAACAGAATAGCATTTCAAGCAGTGTTGCTTAGAAACTATAGCATGGTGCAAGGCCAACCCTCCAATTATGTAAAGATTATAATACTTAGTAATGATCGAATTACTTAGATCGAAAGTAGCTCAAAGCTATGTTACGAGTTATTTTCAGGCGGCCAAATAATAGCAAGCACGCAAAACTTAAGTACAAATTTAAGCAGTAGAATAGAGCATCTGTATTCAGAAGATGAATAAAAAAGTGGTTCAAAAATATCCCGCGAAGTGGAGAAAAATATTTCAACTCTCACAAAGGAGAGACAAAATTGTTCAAAATATTAATAGACATACATACTAAGATTCTTCAGGTTGGCTGCCATTGCTCTCAACCGGCTCATCCTCACTGGGTTTTTCCTGAAAATCATTGTGCTGAGTCTCTTCTTGTGAGCTGGGCTGGGGGTCCTTCCCAATATCATCAAACTTGGGGACGTCAACCGAGTCAAATACTTCATCGGTCAGCTCAAGCGCTTTATCCCGGCACGCCTCGAATACTCGCCTAGCATAACCCAAAGAGTGGGCTATGATTTCTTCGATGGCGGCGTCCCATTGGCTAGTTCATTCTTCAAGTCTGTTTCGACTCGGGTCCTGTCCGCCTCAAGTTCCTCAAACTGCTTTTGAGTGTCAGCTTTATGCTTCTCAAAAGCTTTGGTCATATTGCCAATTTGGTTTGGGCAACGGTTAGCGAGCTACCTAATTGTTTGCAATCATCATTCTTTTTCTCGAGAATTCTCTTGCAAACTACATATTTCTTTTGCAGCTTCATAATTGAATCGGCCTCAGCATCTAAAAAGAGTGCTTCACTCGCCAACTGCAATAATGGAATGGTTAGGCAACTTTGAAAACAATATAAATATATGCGCAATAGAATGTTACCATAAGAGCCCGGTCCGCCAAGTTCCTAGAGAACTCCTTGAGTGGCATGCTTTGCAATCCAAGGCATTCGGCTGGCATGGGGAGAACGATGTGAAACACTGAGTAAACAACATCATTGGTGATGCTCTCGTTTGAGTAGGAAATCTCCTTTAGTGCATTTTGAAATTTGGCAGTAGGAGATACCGCCTCGATTGCAGCCTCTATTCATTGGTCGTCGACAAGCTTGTTGTCATTTTTACCCGCCTCACCAACCTAAAACATTGTAAAATTTGAAATTATGAAAAAACATGTAGCTGGATTGGGTAGTGATTAGCTAATAACCTTATCCTTGCCCTTGGCACGCTTTGAGGAGCCGCTTGAGCAGGAATCATTTTTGCGTTTCTGGGCCTGGCCAGTTCCCTTTTTGCCACGCTTATCTGCATTGGGATCATCAACCACAATGGTAGTTGTGGCGTCCTTGCTACCAGCTGGGACTTGTTCTTTCTGAATTTGTTTTTGTTTTTGGAAGACGACGTTCACCTTACTTCCAATGTTCACCATTCTGCCAAAACAAGATAAAAGAAAAGGAAAAGTTAAGCAATGAGAAGATACCTTTTGGCTGATACAATTCGTCTAAATAAATGATTTTCTGTTTTTCCGGATCAAAGTGAATGAGCTATTGTCTATTTAGAAAGGCGTTTGACGCGGTGGACCAAGTCCATTTGCGCTGCTCAAGTAAATTAAACAGTAAAACTGTCTCATGTTTGGGATGCTTGAATGGTTTAATTTCTAGAGTACGAGGTCTCCACCGGGTTGGAAACTCTGGATACTCGGGATTGACTTTGATTTAAAATAAGTCTGATTTCCAATGTTTTACCGACTAAACCCGATTGGCAAAATAATAAAAGTATCGCTGTCTTCCTTGGAAATGGTGGTGGTCTTCATCTTGATTAAGCTTCACGCTGCCAAGATGTTTGAAGAATTCAACATTAAAGGGGCGATCAAAACCTTGGCATAGAATGTAGTGACCTGCTATGTCCGTCCACGTATTTGGGTGGATTTGAGCCGGACAGGTGTTCCAAAATCTTAGCAGATCGCATATACCTTCTGGTAGCAGATACCTAAAACCCCTCCAAATCTGGATTTTGTAAATGCTGAACCAACCGTTGTAGTCTGACCAGAGACCAACGATGATCATAATACCACCTGAATAGCACGACCGCGTCAATTACCCAAGTAGAAGGCTACGGCCTGGGGAAGCAGTTTCGTGGGTTAAAGTAAGCATAGTAACCGGCTCAACGGATTGCCTGATGAAGTCGGTTGAGCCGGATTCGCGAGACAATCTCCATTGAGATCGGATTCCTTATCTAATAGGGAAAATGTCCCGGATCCTTAGGGGATTCGGATTCCATCGCCAATTAGGAAGAATACTAATTGGGAAAGAAGTCTAAAGTAGAAAGAGAATGAATCCTAATCAGGATCGGATTCTCCAACGTGTTAAGCAAGACAAGAAGCCTATAAATACCCCAAAGCCCTAAGTCCAAAGGTACGTGATTCTAAGAACCCTAGCTATTACTCTGTCAAATTACTCTTTCAAAACCCTTTCTGACTTAGGCATCGGAAGGGCACTCCCCAGTCCTAATCTTTATGGATTTCAGGTAGAGACGACGACGAAAGAAGTACTAAAAGAACAACTAGAAGCTAACTCATGGTGACTAGTTATCATCAACAAAATATTACTATTAATAGATATTGTAAAGAAAATAAATTTATCCATATCGTAAAACTGGAGAGAATTATATTGAGATTTTCGCTCTTGTTTTGAATATTTTTATCATTGAACTTAATTGAACTTATTTTGTAACCATCAACTGTTTAAAAAATTGTCACCTCCAGTTTTTGCAAATGTTTAGTTACTATCCTAAAGATTTCCCTATAATCCTTACAATTTAAAGGTTCTATAAATAAATCTATTTCACTGTTTAGACCAAATCATTTTTATCGGATGTCCCCGAAGGGACAGACCAAATCATTTAATTCAAACAACCCAACTGACTAGTCTTATAATTGATTATATTTAATTAAACGCTGGTCTAATTAATCCTGCAATTTTGGAGTTAATATGGTGCCATTGGACTTCCACCGATCAAACAAAACAAAACGAAAGTCTTTTTCTAATAGAAAACGAGAAATAAACAAATTGGAAATTTGGCCACTCTTATCAACATTCACAATTCATATAATTTAAAAAGTAATTTATTAAATAAATAGTACCAGCTACATCAGCAATTCTTTAAAAAGATTTAAATACATTCTATATGTACGCATATGTTACGGGTTTCCAGCTGAGAATGAAAAAAAGATATTAATTTTTCTTGGTTTATTTTATTTCTTTTATTTTTTTTATCGCGTTTGCTGTTTCTTACTGCAAATAAAACAATTAAGTAATTGCAAATATGTGTCTACTATTCCGAATTGTTACTTAACACTGAAAGAAAAAGTTAACTAAATAAAGAAAAATTTATATGTTTAAAGTAATTAGCAAACTAAGAAAGAGTAATAGAACCATAATAATATACAAAAATTAAAAACAAAGTTAGAATCAAAAGTAATTTACATACTTGTATAAGTGATTATGTGTGCTTGTATAATATAAAATTATCATAACTAGGGAGAAAATGAAACTCATTTCTTCAAAATTAGAACCGTTTACAAACACTTTCTTCTTTTCGGGAAACTTGATTCCAATTCATAATCGGAATAACTTGATGGTCTTTTCGAAGTTGAAGTCTTAAATATTTTGATCCATAATTCCATAATATTACTTTTAAATTTTGTTTCAGAGTCCAATCTGGTTTACAATATTAATGTTTTACCACTATTTTAAGTTGCAAACATTATTAGATGGACTAAATAGCACTGATTTTTTCTAGAATGATACTTAATTCGCATGAATAGTTTAGTTAAAAAATTTAATTTACAGATTAAAGGGATCATATTCAATTTATTTTTTAAAATATAGATTTCATTACCCTAATGCAGAATTAGTAATATAATCCTACAAATAAATGGTGGATAGGGTGGAGATTTGTTGCAAACTTATAAAATTTTATAAAACTTCACGTACTCCACAGTTCCATCATGAAGAACATGAAAGATAGTTTACTAATCCACTAATGAATAAAATTGTACTCGTAAAAAATTATAATTTTAATATTATAAATAACTTTCAATAATTTTAATTATTTACACGTTTCTTGCAATGTTTAAACCCATATTTTCCTTAAAGCAATGTAAATCAGGAAAATATCACATTTTCGTGTTCAATGCATAGCTCAAGATGGTTAACTAAGGTACACTTTTTTATGTTAACATATATTTTTACAACTTACTACTTAGTCACATGTGAAAATCATAACTTTTATCTGACTCCTTACAAATAACTTTAATGAGCGCTTGAAAACTCCGAATGACTATCTTTTTGACATTAATAAACTATAAGAATTCTATTACAATTATTTTTATTACCTCTCAGACACATCAACAACATATAACAACTGTGTATATTATCCTTACTTTATATTTTTCAAAGTAAATTTAACTTTATTCATCTCACCATTAAATTAGATAGTAGAGTCCATTCATTTAAAATGGAGCCCACTCATCTATTGGTGGAAACAAGCAAAGTAAATTTACTTTGAAAAAAAATAAAGTCACCTTAGATTCTCCTTATAACGACTATCAGCACTAGCTATCGTTACAAACCCATCATTAACTATGTATTTATTTTGGCCAAATGCATAAGGAGGTCCCTCAAGTTAACAAAAAAAGTCAGTTGTCACTTCAAAGTTTGAGCTTGGACACATAACTCCTTCAAGTTAGTAAAAAAGGTACAACTTAAATTTTCCGAGCTGACATGACACTGTTTGACTTGAGGTAGTTATGTGTTCACTTTTGACAACTTGAGGTAGTTATGTGTCCACTGTTTTCAACTTGAGGGAGTTACGTTTCCACTTTTACCGACTTGGGGAAAGTTATGTGTCCAACCTGACAACTGACTTTTTCTGCCAACTTAGGGGACTGATTATGTGTTTGACCATTTACTTTTGAATTAGAGATGATAATGTCTTATATTCTTGATATTAGATATTGCATTATTCACAAAAACCAATTGAGTATCAATTCAATTGGTACACCTTTCAACGTGGTCGTAAGAGATCATGCATTTGAAATCCAAAATCATCAAGAATCTATTAAATTATTGAAAAAATTATTCACAAAAACGAAAATTTGCATGTACAAAAAATATGGAATAATAAATAAATTTAAATCCATTAAAAACCAAAATTCGACGTGTCGTTTTTGAGGTATGAAGAAGACACATGGGTTAAAATAAAATAGGTGGACTGCTAAAATGGCCAGCTTCATCTGCTATAAATATTTGTCACATTCTCACTTTATTTTCATCGACTTGTTTCAGCAATTAACTCATTGGGAAGAACAATAGAGACCCTATTGATATCTTATAGACACCTTATAGTCTGCTCTTTTCTTGGTTTTAGTTCCGGCAATGGACACTACTCTCGGCCACAGCAACCGCATCGCCGCCGTTAATGTTGAAGCCGCCGGCAAACCCCTGGATGCCACCACCGGTGACCCATCCAAACAGGTACGAACCGAATCGAATCGAATTGCAGTTAGAAGAACATAAATTGAATTTTGTTTGAGAGTATTTTTTTGCCAAATGCATGGAGGCTGGCTGAATTTGTTCAAAGTTTTCTATTGCCTACCTCAACTTTCAAATGTATCTATTATGTCCCTCAACTTCCAAAATTGGATCAGTTTGTCCTCCAAAACCTAGGAAAATGTATCAATTTCCCCTAGACTTTTCAAATTTAAAAAAGTCAATCTGGTTCGGATTTGAATGCTTTGAATTTGAAAGTCAGGGGAGACAATAGAATATTTTGGACAAGTTCAGCAGGCTCCAATACATTTAGCCTATTTTTGTTCTAAAAGAAAAGTTGTTTGAGATTATACTAGACTGAATTTTGGTTTAATTGATAATGGAAAAACCAGAAAGCAGGATGGAGGAAATTTTTGGGATACATTGGACCTGGTTTTTTGGTTTCACTTGCTTATCTTGATCCTGGGAATTGTAAGTTTTTAGTTAAATACGTCAAAATTCGAATTATTTCTCATGCAATTCTAAAATCAGAATAAAAATGTATCAGTTTGTCTTTTAACAATAGCAACATTTTAGTTGGATTGAAAAAAATTACCGCTTCGAATAGTTAATTACAACTAGAAGTTGAAAGTGTTGTAATGGTGCATTTTTTTAAGTTTAGGAATAAATAAAAACAATAGTCAACAAAAATTGCCGGGTTTCAAGTATTGTGAGTTCATTTTTTTTATTTTGTTTCATTATCTTTTATTATTATAATGTTTTCATGTATTAATTTATAAATGGGTGACAATAAATGCAGTGGAAACTGATTTACAAGCAGGAGCAGACCATGGATATGAGGTTAAAATCAATTAATTTAATGGTGGTTAAGGATAGTTCTAATTAACAATTAACTTCCAATAATAATTAATTTTTAATTTTTAATTTTCAGCTGCTATGGGTTATACTAATTGGACTTATATTTGCTCTCATAATCCAATCACTTGCTGCAAACCTTGGTGTCAGCACAGGTAACTTTATTTACAATTTATTAATCATTTCAATTTTCTAATTTAATCACTATAATTTTCTACATTTCCGGAACTAATTGTCCAAATAAACAGAAAGTTACACGGAGAGTCGAGTATTCAGAATATTATATTCTTGCTAAATGAAATTTGTCTGCTAACAATAAAATTGGACATGCTTTATTCATCAAAATTATACTATTTCAAACATCGGTACAAAATTCCTCGAATAAATACTTATAGAATACAATTTTGTTCGGTTGTTAACTCGATTAATTATATAATAAATTCAATATTTTATTTACAGGAAGGCATCTTTCAGAGTTATGCAAAGCAGAATACCCACCATTTGTCAAAATATGTTTATGGTTATTGGCTGAAGTAGCAGTCATTGCTGCCGATATACCCGAAGGCAAAATTTCTTCTTTTCTCCTATTTTTTATTTAATTATTTTTCTACTTCTAAATTGTTTTTATTCATTATTCTATTAATTAGAAGAAAACAAACTAATGACCTCAATAGAAATGTCACTATTATCTAGTTCAATTAACTAGTTTATCAAAATTTATTATTTATTGCAATTTTTTTGTTTTTTTAGTAATTGGGACAGCATTTGCCTTAAATATATTGTTTCACATCCCGGTTTGGGTTGGAGTTCTTTGCACTGGTGTTAGCACTCTCCTCCTTTTAGGCCTTCAAAGATATGGGGTAATTTTATTATCTTAAATTCATTTATTTTCTCATAAATGGCAAAACTAAATTTACAATTCAGAAATAAAATTATGATGAAACTGAATTTATTTTGTCAGAACCCACACGTTATTTTCATTACGTTACATGCAAGTACTGTAAATAACAAAATAATTTTCAATTAAATAATTATCTCATAAACTATTACTAAAACCCATCATAGTTGGAAACAAATTACACTAATTCCCAATTATAATGACATGTTGATTCTTATCTAGAGTATTAAAATCAACAAATCAATTGATGAAATTATCAATTAACAATTTTTTTGTATTATTTATATGTATCTTCGTTGAGATATATTGTTTGGAGCTTAGTCATAATTAAAGCTCCTCACCCTTTCCAATAAATATATTTAGTTGGGTTCGAACCTTATTCTCTTTCAACATATTCAATTGCATTGCCAACTAAGCTACACCTTATTGGTATTATTAATAATTTAAATATGCAAAATATATTTTGGAGCAGATAAGGAAGCTAGAAATGTTGATAGCAATCTTGGTATTTATAATGGCCGGATGTTTCTTCGGAGAAATGGGTCACGTGAAGCCGAAAGCATCGGAAGTTCTTCAAGGGATGTTTACACCTAAACTTTCCGGCCAAGGAGCCACCGGAGACGCCATTGCTCTTCTCGGTGCACTTATCATGCCGTACTATACTTTTACTTTTGGACCAAAAAAATTTATCATTACGTTTACAAATTATTTTAATAAAAATTTACTTTCCATTAGTAAGTGTAATGATTGAGTGATAACTGCGTTTTCTTTTACAGGCACAATCTTTTCCTTCATTCGGCCCTAGTTTTGTCAAGAAAAGTACCAAATTCGGTCCGGGGCATCAATGTAAGGCTACAACATATTAGTTTTTGTATAATTTTTAATTTACACTAAATTTAGTTATATTGCAATTGATCGTGAATGAAAAATTTATTTTATGCAGGATGCATGTCGCTATTTCCTTATGGAGAGTGGATTTGCGCTACTTGTAGCGTTTTTGATAAATGTTGCGGTTATATCAGTGTCGGGGACAGTTTGCTCCCCTCGGACTGCTTCACAAGCAACTTTGGACCGATGCAACGATATTACTCTCAATTCCGCCTCTTTCCTTCTTCAGGTTGGAAAATCGAAATACAATTTCGCATTTTACATCAACTTAAAAATTTCATAAATTGAATATTTTGTTTAAATGTTGATAGAATGTTTTGGGAAAATCAAGCTCTACGTTGTATGCCATTGCCCTCTTAGCATCAGGGCAAAGTTCCTCTATAACAGGCACTTATGCAGGACAGTACATTATGCAGGTACTTTGTTAATTAATTAAGTCCATAAAGTGCAAAATTAAGTATAGGTTTAATTGCTAATTTTCTCTTAATTCTATTTAATTAAAATTTCAGGGATTTTTGGATTTGAAAATGAGAAAATGGGTTAGAAACTTATTGACAAGGTGTATAGCCATTACTCCTAGTCTTATAGTTTCTATTATCGGAGGATCACAAGGAGCAGGCAACTTAATCATCATCGCATCGGTAAGTCGATTTATTTTCAGCAAATTATTTTAAAAAAACATGTTTAGATACTTTTAATGTTGAAAACAACTCGAAACGTTTCCAATAGTGGTGTTATTTTTGTTATTGTGCAGATGATTTTATCGTTCGAACTTCCGTTTGCTCTAATCCCACTCCTCAAATTCAGTAGCAGTTCCACGAAAATGGGACCTCACAAAAACTCAATCTATGTAAGTTGTTTTGATGGTAAATGAATATTTAGCACTTGTCAACATTTTAACTTATATTTGTTGATGTATGGTCCAATTAACCTAGTAAAAATACTCAACGATCAAGTATACACCAAAATCAATATATAAAAATTAAGCCATTGATATTTTGAAACACCAAGTCTCCATGGTAGTTATTCTAATATCTAAGTTAGTGTATATATTGAGATGGAATTTTTTTATTCTTGTATGAATATTAATCAATTCAGTCTGTTTTAATAGCCATTTTAACTTTTAATCTTCTTATGCTGATCTTTTTATTTGTCCAAGTCACATTTTTCAATGTATTTTAGTATGAAGTTTTCTAATTTATCCTTTTACTAATTAGGAATGAATTGAATAATGATGAATTTATTAGTAAATAATCATATAAAAGATAAATTAGTCATTTTAAGTGTGTTCTTTTAGGTGTAAAAGGGCTTTCTGTATTCTTTATCTGATCTAGCTCTTAACGGGCTTTGGGCCTTATTGGGCCTTTGTAGTAATATTAACATAGCAGTTTTGTTTGATTTATTTGCATAGTTTATATATATGTTGCTATTTTTTGCAGTAATTTCTACAATTTTGTTATTTCTTAAAAATTTCAATTAAATGGTGAAATGCAGATAATTGTGATATCATGGATATTGGGCTTGTGCATAATTGGAATCAATATGTACTACTTAATTACTGGATTTGTGGGATGGCTTATTGACAACAGTCTTCCAAAAGTTGGAAATGTGTTTATTGGAATGGTTGTATTTCCATTAATGGCTATTTATATTATAGCCGTCATATATTTGACATTTAGAAAAGACACGGTCGTCACGTTTATTCAACCGGTCGAAGATGAAAGTATTCTAGTGGAAAATGGAGTAATAGGTAAATCCAACAGAACAATTGAGACTAGAGATGTTTTGCCTCGTCGAGAAGACTTAGCTGATATTCCTTTTCCAGAATAAAATATCATATATATATACATATATAGTGGCAGTATCAGAATTTTCTTGGCAGAAGAGCGAGGCGATGCTGATTCAGCTATCAAGGAGTTAAGTTGTAGAAAAGTCTTGTGTTTGAGGGATTTTGCGGGTGTCAGAGTGATTGAATTTCGCTAGAGCCCGACTTTTTCCCGATATGGTAATTATTTGTTGATTAATGTGGCTATGTTATGTGTGGTTATCTTGTTTTTGTAAGTTAATTAAGGGTCTTAATTATATACTCACTTCAAATAATGTATCTTGAGGCTCTCCAAATCATTTTAGTTTTCATTGATCTAGCTTTGATTTTTTATTTGAATTTGATATCTTATTTAAATTTAAAAATGTGCATATAGCAAGCTACAAAATTGTAGGATGGTTGGGTATCCATTTTATTCATGTTTAAAAGCAATAATTGCATCACTTCGTATGTGTATCTTATAATTTCTTTTATTGCCTTTTTTTACTAGTTAAGTGTATCAACTTTGAATTTCTTAAATTAATGTGGTGTTTTTTTTCAAGTTTTAATAGTAAACAAATTTTGAAACCTTAAAAAATAGGAAGGTTTTGTGGACTCAAATGGTGTTTGAAGGCAAGGCCTACACATTGAATATATCCTTATCGAATCCATTGCTTTACAATTTATTTTTTAGATTGAAACGTGTCCTGAAATATTGGTTCTAGTTTGTGACACAAAGCTTTCACATATTTATTGTAATTGATAAATAGCTGGTAACAAATATAATAATTCTTTTATTTATATCAATAGATAAATCATATGAGCTTCTATCAGGTGATTATTCGGTTCAACTGGATCCGGATTCAAATGCTTCAACCGAAATACCAAATTTTGTTTGTACTTTTTGAATTGCCGAATTTTTATTATAATTTTGTTATGAACATCGATTGTCGGTTTAGGTTGATTCGGGTTCTATTGTAATTTTTATTCGGTTTGATAAAAATTATAATACAAATTCAGTAAATTAATTGAAGCAATTTGGTTCATCTCGATCCTATTAAAGCCCAATCAACATCCCTAAACTTCTATATGACTGACTGTAAGTCAAATTTAAGTCAATTTGATGAACAATTTGTTTATCAAATTATTGCTAAATGTATTCATGAGAAGATTCGAGATTTGTGGCTTAAATTTGCAGCATCTTTATGTTGTTTTCCGGCATTAAAAAAGTCACAATATTTCATGAAATAATATTTTGTATATTAATTTGTTGTTTTCCCATAAAACAGGAAATTATAAGACAAGAAATTTAATCACACCTACATCAAATTTAATAACAAATGTTAGATGGGAAACATGGACGGAGATAGGGGGGCCGGCGGGAGCCGTTGTCCCCTCCCAACCGCCGACGATCTTGGTAATTTCGGTATTTTGTCCCCCCCGAAATCTGGCCGGAAATTGCAGAGATAGGGGAAAAGAGAAACCTAGCCGCGTGAACTGTCCCCCCCGAGCTCCAATCCTGGTTCCGTCACTGAACCACCATCTTCTATGTCTTTTTTCGGTTGAAAAAGGATAGATGGGACATAATTAATCCAATTAAATTGTGAAGCATTATTAGCTCCACCTAACAAAACAAATTACAACGTTAAGTTACATAAAAAACAAGTCTGAAGCATTATTAGCTCAAGTTGTCTTATTCCCTTATTGCTCATTAAACTATGAAAAAGTTTTTTTTTCTTCTTTTTTCTTGAATATATAAGTAATGCATCTGTTACTCTGTTCAACACAACATATTAGCTTTTAGTTGGAAAGAAACTTATAATATTTTTAAAATCAAAACTATTTTAAAGTTATTATGTGGAATTTATAATATGATTTGGTGTATTTTTTCACAAATTATATAAGAAACAAAGACGTTTTTAAGCTATAGTAGGCAGCATGAAACGAACAAAGAATCTGCTATGAGTCGAGAAGAGAATTATGAAAGTAAAAAAACAAAGAATAAAGGCCAGAATGCATGCTTTAGTCTTTTATGTTTGCCCGAAAAACCATTTTAGTCCCTAACCTTTAAAAAGTGCACCGTCTAAGTCCTTGAATCTTACGTGGCTGCTGACGTGGTAACTTCGATTTTGAAGGGAGAGTGACTGACTTTTCGGCGATGATATTCCGGCGACGACAGACTTCCGGCAGCATTTTTTCGGCGACAATGGACTTCCAAAGGCACTTTCCCGACAACGATGGACTTTCGACAACGATAGCTGACGTGGCAGTGAGTATAACCCACTTTCTTGGGTGAGAGTGAGTTTATGCATGGAGAGACTATAAAGATACACTTTTTAAAATGTTAAGGACTAAAACGACTGATGTAAAATGTTGGGAACTAAAATGACTTTTAACGCAAACGTTGAGAACCAAAAAATGCATTAGATAAAAATAAAGAATTTAAATGATGAACATGAAAAAAAAAACAAAAAATTTTTGATGCTCGTATCAATAAAAAGTACTTATAGTATAGAAATCCACCCTATGTAAGGGATATACTTTAATAGAATTGACCTCATAGAAAAAATAATTAACACGTCACATTTTTTTGGTCATTTATCATTGGTTATTTCATGAATCATTATTTATTGCACTCATGTGCGGGAACAGTTCTGTTTTGTGTTCACTAATTCAAATTTCAAACATCAAATTCAGTTAAAATTACATGGTTTAATGGGTATTATGGAGTGTAGTTTAATTAAGACACTTTCTAAAGCGTATAAAATACTTGTTCAAATGAAAAAAAAAAAATCCATCATAAACTTTTATGTCTCGTTGCATTTTACTCTTCAAAAAGAAATTCTAACTTTTTTTATAGTCGCAACAAAAATATTGAAACTTATTAGACTAATATATTCAGTGACTAGTGAATTATTAGTGAAAATTTTTGTTTTGGGACTGAAAATCAGTAACTAAAGACTTTAGTACATGGTTTAACTCATAATGTGAGATCACTAACCCTTTTGATATATTGTAATTTCTACACTTCATCCAATAATTTTAAAATTTTGATTATGCAATTTTTTGGGAGAGAGTAGCATACCAACAAAACATATAGTTGATGAAATATTTGTGTGACACTCTCACACTAAAATAAACTTATATCCAGGACCACATTAAAAACATTTAATTTCACTAGGGGTGAGAATTACAAAAACTGAACCGAATCAAACCAAATTGAACCAAACTGTTTCAACCAAGTAGTGCCGAGGAGAACATTCAGTAAAAATTATAATGAAAAATCGATACTTTAATTGAAGCAATGTAGTTCGGTTTGGATAGAATCGAATGCTCAATCCTAATTTTCACCAGTGTGATAATAACAAAGAACAAAAAAAAAAAAAAAAACAGACATAAAATTAATACATATAATTTGGCTAATTTGGTATTCGTATAAAGAGGAGAGTGACAAGTCTTTTAGGAGTATTGATGATGAATGGACATCTATTTAATGGTGTGATCGTAACCAAACGAAATTTAGCTATCTTCATTTATTGTCTTGCACTTATATATAGTAACACAATATTCTTCTAAGTAACTATAGCCATAA
>CAOJBJ010590884.1:0-18587 GCA_948291685.1 Euphorbia celastroides
TGCCTTTCAATAGGCATTTCCGAACTACATTGACTTTGATTTCCCTATTCAATATGGGATATGTAGGCCAATCTGTAATTAATTACGGGTTTCAAGTCAAATAACTAAAAAACACCTTTCACCTTCATTACATTTAGTCCAATACAAAAATCATGACATGTTCCCCGAACCCTTCTCTGGTTACATTTTTAGGGTTTTCTTAATTGACCTGTAATAATTGAATTAAGTGGCGACTCCTAAACAACAGGCTTCAAAAGAGGTCTAACTTGGTATAAAACCAGTGAGCATGTGCATTGCATCAAATCGTCATGTTCACAGTTGGTGGCAGTGGGTTCGGCCGTAAAGGCTTCTTGAAGTTTAGGGGAGTCTACTTCGAGTTTTAGTCAAATTTCAATGAAAACAAGTAAAGTAAAGTTGTGAGGGAGCTCTTTGAAGCTCAGAGGTTACCCTTGAAGTATGAATCTACGTTCGGGTTGCTCGGGAATGCTTGAAGTTGGAGAAATAGGGCTCTAATCCTTGCTTGAAGTCCTTAGAAAGCTTAAAGTTCCAATCCAATCTTTAAAACTTAGTTTCAAATGCATAAAACCATAGTTTTCAGACTATTTTTCTCTAAAATTTTGAACCCCTAAACCCTTAAATGAGTAGGGTTTATATAGATTATGAAATTCCAATTTTTGGCCCAAAAATGAGAAAATTCCACGTATTTCTGGATTTGGGACCACTGACAGTCACCAACGAACTAATTGGTTCGTTGGTAGCACTAGTGGGTTCGTCGACAGCCAACAGGTTCGGTGGAGAACCCCCTCTACTAACGAACCTCGGGGCTCCCTGGCCGAACCATAGGGTTCGTTGGGGACGTGGTGCTCTGGTCGAACCCATTGGGTTCGGCCGTAGCACCACTGGGTTCGTTGGTGGGAGCAAACCGCGGGTTTTTGAATTTTTTGAATGAGATTTGGGCCTTGGGCCGAATTTTGGGCCTCTAAGTGGGTCCTAGGCCCAAGAAAAACCTAATTGGGTATAGAAAATGGGCTTGGGCTAAATGTTAAGGTTAGAAATGGTGATTTCTTAGGCCTTTGATCAACTTAGCCTAAGTTTTCTAAAGGTATAGGATTTTATTCTAAGGTATAGGGACTTCCAACTTTTAAGCAAATCCTCTACAACCCGAATAGGATCCTGCAACAATGTAACAAGCAGATATATTTTCATCATCGCTTCGTGAGGGGATGCGAAAATCCCACGCTCACAGTATGGTTGATGGAAATAATAAGAGGTGATGAAAACAAGATGTTTAAATATGTTTAGAATGGATAAAATTACTTTGATAAGTCTTTGCCAAGATCTCAAAGAAAAATATGGATTAGTTCAATCAAATAAAATGTCTGTTTTGGAGAAAGTTTGCATATTTTTGTACATTATTGCTCACGGAGCTTCAAATCAAGCTGTTCAAGAACGTTTTCAACATTCTGGTGAAACAATTAGCAAAAATTTCCATGATGTGTTAGAGGCAATGATGCGATTGTCGATTGACTTTATAGAACCTAAAGATCCAACATTTTCTACTGTGCCCAAAGAAATACTTAATGATAGAAGATACATGTCATTTTTTAAGGTACTTTGCTGCATACATTGTTCTATGTATTTTGTTATTTTATATTTATAATATGATACTGACATGATGAATTATAAAATAGGACTTTATTGGAGCAATTGATGGAACCCATGTGGTAGCTTGTGTGAGTGAAAAGGAGCTTATTAAATTTATTTGTAAAAAAGGTTTTCCTTCTCAAAATGTCATGGCAGCTTGTAACTTTAACATGTTATTTACATTTGTAATGGCTGGTTGGGAAGGCACTGTTCATGATGCATGGATATTTCAATATTCTATTAATAAAGAAGAGGTAAATTTTCCTAAGCCGCCACCAGGTAATTATTCTTATTCTATTTAAATAAATATATAAAATATGAACAATATATTTGTTTTTATTTATTGTAATGACATATGCTGGAAAGTATTATCTTGTGGATGCTGAATATCCACAAATGAAAGGGTATTTAGCACCATTTACAAAGACAAGGTATCATTTCATGAATTTGAACGTGGTGGTAGACCTAAAGGGTATAAGGAATGCTTCAACCATTGGCACTCATCTCTTAGATGTTGCATCGAACTTACCTTTGGAGTATGGAAGGCCAGGTGGAAAATTTTGTGAATGATGTCGTCATATCCATTTTATGTACAAAGAAATATTGTTGTTGCATTAATGGTGGTGCACAATTATATTCGAATAAAAACATCATCAAATCTAGCCTTTGTTCATTTAAACGAAAATCCCAAGTTGGCCCCGCACGATCCCTTGCATAATTCAGATGATATTGGTTCAAATGAACATCATACGGATACTGGAGGAACACAAATGAACACCTTAAGAGAACAAATTGCCTTGGATCTTTGGGAAGCGATAAATAAACCTTGAAGGATGAAAAATAATAATTGTTTGTTTTAGAATTAATTGCTTTACATTTTTTATTTATTTTCGTAAGGTTTTATCTATATTATTAAATATATTTAGTCATGTCCATTTTAGTCATTTTGTATTTTTTTAACCGCAACAACAAATTAAATTTTACCAAATAGTAATTAAGAATCAGCAAATAATAACAGCAACCAGCAACAGCAAACAATAACAACAAACAACAACAACAAATTATAACAGCAACAGCAAAAAACAACAATGTTACCACACAGACCCAATGTCTCTCCCCAAGGTGACGGTTCTAGAGTTTTCCGGTTCTAGAGTTTAGCCAAAGCTGAACTGTATTTTACTATCCATCGAATTCCAGAAAATTTGAAGCTCACATTAGCACAAATGTGTATGACTAGCACTGCAATCACTTGGTTTTTTAGGGCAACCAATGATAACCCATAGATGTCGTGGGTTGAATTTAAGGCAAAGCTAAACAGACGGTTTGGTCGACGTTGTACTCAAAATTCGTATGAAGAGCTTAGGAATCTCCTCATTAAAAGCAGGAGACAGGAAGGAATAGAGGAATGCGACACCTGCTAGTGAAAGAAATCGAAGAAAGAAAGCGTCTAGGGCTCTATTTCAAGTGCACAGAGCCATACAGCCCCCAACATAAGTATAAATCGGTGAGTTTCATTTAATAGTTGCTGATAACGACTTAGTATTGGAATCTGAAGAAGGGACCAATATTGATGGAAATTTGGGAGATTGCAACAAGGTTTTAGGTGGTGATGGATGTACAGAATTCTAACTCCTCATGTCTTCCTTTATTGCCATTGCAATTGAATGGTGAAATAAATGGCAGATTTTTCTCAGTTTTAGTGGATTCTAGACTAACTCGAAACTTCATCTCTAAAAAATTGATGCAATTCTTAGGTCTCAAACCTCAATTCATTTCCCGTTTGACTGTTAAACTTGGAGATGAGACTCATATTGTCTTTGATGACCAGTGTTCTGTGGAAATTTGGCTCGAGGAAGCTTATTTTCAATTAACAGTACTAGTTTTTGATTTGGCTAATTTAGATGTGGTTTTGAGAATGGCATGGCTGCGTTCATTAGGAGAGGTTATACATAATTAGTATGAGAAAGGGTGAGAAAGCGAGCCAAGATCTTCTTCCAAAGCTAAAAAGTTCCCAAAAAAATTTCTTTTGTTTTTTTTAATTTAAATATGCCACATGTTGAAAAAATATTGGTTTTTCAAATTGTATAAATGGCAGTCGAGTGAACTCCACAACCTGGGCTGAGAGTTGGGATCGTCATTTGAGAGAGTTATGAGGTAGGGTTTTGAAAAAATGAGGGAGCTGCAAGGTAACTCAAAAAGATAGGGGGGCAGGGGTTTTTTCGAGCAAAGTTCAGGGAACCCGTGATGTATTAGGCCTTTCATTATTAGATCAAGTTTTTTGTTCATCAAGTTCCCATCAATTTGGTATTGTTTGTGGGAAACACCCAAGAACAATGGTTGGTCCAACTAAAGATGATTTGTAGACTAAAGTTAAGAGCTATGAAACAACTTTTGAGGCACTTTAACGATCCTTGTCTTCTTTTCAAAAGTTTGTTAAAGATAAGTTTGAAAATTCAGAGGGACAAATTTTAAAATGTAATTGGAAGTCATCTCTAAAAGAGAAGTCAACCACTCATGATGAACAATTAAAGGATGATGGAGAATCGAGGAAGATAATTTTCACCATTAATGTAAAAGGGAACAACAACCACCCTTTGCAGCACTTTGTGTGCGACAATCATTTTCCCTATGAATCGATGATCCTTTATAAGGCTAAGGTTCCGAAGTTCACTAGTGAGGATCCCAAGGATGGATTGTGCTGAATTATATTTCACTGTACATAAAATTTCCGATAATTTTAAAGCTCACTATCGTGTAGATGTGCATGACTCGGGTAGCAATCACTTGATTTGTTTTGGTAATTAGCGATACTCCACATCTGTCTTTTATTAATTTTAAAGTAAAACTGAATGGTTGGTTTGGTTGACGTAGAACTCAAACCTTATGAAATGTTACACACTCTTTTCCAAATAGGAAGTGTTGATAATCATAAAAAGGAATTTGAGTCAATTACGGGATATATGCCCAAAGCTTCATAGGAGAAATTTATAGGATATTTGTTGGGGAAGGGAGGTTCCAAAGAAGATTTATGACAATGTGTCCATTTTTCACGTCCTCAAACTTGTGAAGCAGCCATGAAATTAGCTAAAGATGTCGAGCTAGCTTTTGGGTCACCTAGAAATCGAGAAGTTAGGAAAGACAAAGTGGAACCAATATCAAGGGCCAATTGGTGTTTAATGCTAAATCGATCTCCTCGAAACCAATTGAATAAAAGGGAAATTGTATGATGTACTCTCTTTTATAAAATATTATTAGTTTTGCATAAAACTCCTAATTATTCTTGCTTATGTCACTGTTTCATTTTTTTATTTATGTTTTTACTACTTTTTTTGTCCTTTTCTGCCTCCCCTTCCTTCCATGCGCCTCCTCTTTCTCCCTCCCCAAGATGTCACTATCAGCCTTCTCTCTCTTAAACCGTTGATTTTTTTAACTCGGTTCTTTAGAATATTTTGTTCGCTTTATTTTTATCTTTAAAACAAGATCCATGATGACATAGTTTTGACGGAAAAAAATTCGAATTATAGAAATTTCCTAAAACGATCTATAATGTCGTAAATTTTTTTCTAATGTTATTGAGATTTTTTATAATGTTATAGAATTTGTCTATAATGTCGTACAAGTTTACAAAATAACATTATAGATCATTATAGGTTTACATATTGGCATTGTGGATCTTTATTAAGCATTATAGGTATACTAAATGATATTATAGATCATTATAAGTTTATAAAATGACATTATAGATCATTATAAGTTTACAAAATGACATTATAGATCATTATAGGTTCGCAAAATGAAATTATAGATCATTATAGGTTTACAAAATGACATTATTGATCATTATAGGTTTACAAATTAGCATTATGGATCGCTACAGATCATTATAGGATTACAAATTGATATTATAGATCATTATAACTTTACAAAATGACATTATAGATCATTATAGGTTCACAAAATGAAAATATAGATCATTATTGGTTTACAAAATGACATTATAGATCATTATGAGATAGAACGTTATAGGTTTCCAAATGAAACTATGGATTATTATAGGTTTACAAAATAACATTATAGATCAATATAGGTTTAAAAAATGACATTATAGATCATTATAGGTTTACAAAATGACATTATAGATCATTATATATTTACTAAATGACGTTACAGATCATTATAGAATATTATAAGTTCACAAAATAAAATTATATATCATTATAGGTTTACAAAATGACATTATATATCATTATATATCATCATAGGTTTACAAAATGAAATTATAAGATATTTGTAGGTTTACAAAATGAAATTATAAGATATTTGTATACCTAAATGGAAAGGAAAGCTACAAAATTTCTTTGAAAAGAGGTGTTAAATACATCTAATTGACTTGTAAAATATCGTTTAGTTGCAACAACTACAATTCGGTAGTTATGTTCCAAATCTTGTCAATGCCTGTCCTCCTTACCAAAATGACCAATCAATTTTTCTCAAATGCAAAATAATTCCATATTTCTGAAATGTAGCATCAATAAAAAAGGCTGAAACAGCCCAAAATATGTTGAACACACAAATGATTACAAGGCTAAAGATCATCCCCTAAATAGTTGACGAGATCTCTGCCTCTTGAAACTTGTGGCTTTTATAGCCAATAAAAAGGAATCTCTAAACAATAGAACCAACGCATAATTAAACTAAACAATCAAAAAGGTAACAAAATAAACAATTCTAAAACCAGCACATGTGGCGTCTTTTGATGAACCAGCTCCAAAAGCATCCATACCCTCAATGATTTGCTTCATTAATTGATGTAAAATTTCTTTCCCATGTGCAAGCTAATTAGCTTGAAATCAAATAGAATAAAATATCCAAAGCCAGCATATTGAGTACCAATTCCATTGAAATTTAAATCTGACTTTAATAGTTTCTGGCTGCAAAATTGTGGATCCAAAGAGCGAGGACAGAAACTGTCCCAAACAAATTAGAACTAGAACCAGCAGCACTAAATAGAGATGAACCAGAGCCCCCGCTGCCGAACCGAAACCGAATGACGCGACGGGAGCGGAAGAAGAAAATCCAAAATTGAAAGAAGAGCCAGATCCAAATGAGAAGAGCATCCGAATGAGAATGCGGAACCAGTGGTCGCCGATCCAAATGGAGAAGAGGATCTGAGTGAGAAAGGTGAGGAAGAAGTCGCCGGAGACGGAGAAGAAGAGATCTGGCGAGATATAGGAGGCGGCTTTAAGAGATCTGGCAAAGGAGTTTCGATAGCGAGATCTGGGGACGCGTTGGTTCTCTGGCTAAACGGCGAGACGTGGTGGTTCTCCGACGACGGTAGGCAGTCTCTGGCGGCTGATTAGGGGAGATGTAGTTGAGGGACAACGGGCATAAATGGTTGTAAAGTGAGTGAGGGAGATTTCCAAAATTCACATAACATAAATAAAGAGTTTAGGAGTGTTTACTTAAATATAATTAGTCTCGTGGTCAACAATTGAGTTCACCTGATGCTCAGTAACCCATCCACCTTAACATAATTAATTGACAACTCTAGTTTTTAATTTTGATAATTTAGATATAGTTTTGGGCATTGCATAGCTCCAGTCATTAGGGGATTGATTTTATACACAACTAGGATGCAATTTTAAGTTGTCTGGTAGAATTGTGAATATAAAAGGAATACATGAAACATGTGATGAATTAGTTGATTCCCCAGTTTTATTTGGTGAAGTGAATGTGCAATTAACAACATTTGGCATGTGCTCCACTATGAGATGCTAGAAAAGGCAATTGGAAGCTAAATCAGCCAGCCTAATAAACTAAACATGATGCAATTGATCATAAGGGATTATGGTAGGTTTGGAAGCCAGGTGAAATTGAACATCAAGGATTGGCTCGATGACATTTTAAGAATGAAGAAGATGGGTTCATGCTGGAGAGTGAATCCCAAATCTAAGTCTTGAGTTCTAAGAATTGATAGAGATTCAATTTGGCCAACCCCACTCTCGGAAGAAGAAATCCAAGCCTTAGAAGAATAGGAAATTAATTAGTTATATCGTTTCTTTTAGTGTTGTAGCGACTTAGCATTTGATTTGCTTTATTTGGAAGAGGGAGAGATTTCGACATATTTTGTGTGTAATTTTTTGTTTCAACAAAGGTTCCGTTTTGGCTTGGCAAATTGTTCTTAGCAATCCACTATCTTAGTAAAAGCTCTCACTCCTCTTTGTTTTGCTACTAAATTCTCTTATTATTATTGAATCCAGTAATTTGATCATCAAATCCCCTTCAAATTCTTTCAATCTCCTTCCAGCATCACAACCTCCATGATTCTTTTACACTTAAACCCTCTAAACAACTTTCGAGTTTCTGCTCCTTCTACCTGTACCTTCAATTTCCACTCTAACGTCACTTACTTTTGGATGTGCCTTCTACCACTCCAAGTTTTAAGTTTGAGTACATATTACTTCTGAACTTCTAGCATCTAAACAATGTTTTACCATGAATGATTTCTAGAATGTTCTACATTTGTTTTTGGTTATATGCATCATTTGGTCCTTAACGTTTTCCCAAAAAACTATTTTACCCCCTAACGTTTCAAAGTGACCATTTTATCCCCTAACGTTTCAAAAACAGTGTCATTTAGCCCCTAAATCCTACGTTGCAATTGATGGGGCAACTTTGACTTTGATGGGAGAGTGGCTGACTTTTTGGCGACGACGACGACTTTCCGGCGAAGGTAGAATTCCAGTAAACTTTTCTGCACCCTTTTCCGGCAACGTCAGATTTCCGGTGACCTTTTTCCGGCGACGTCAGATTGCCGGCGACCTTTTCCGACAGTTTCGGAATTTCTGGCGGTTTCGGAATTTCTGGCGGTTTCAGAATTCCGGAGACCTTTTTCGATGGTTTTAAAATTTTTGGCGGCTTTTTATTTGAACAATAGAAGTTTGAAAAAAAAGTTTAGAAGTGTTAATGGAGTTTTGTTGTATTGGAGAAAGATGGTAAAAATGAAAAGAAAAAAGTTAAAGGATTAAATTGATGTTTTGTTGTATTAGGAAAGGTGGTAAAATTGAAAAGAAAAAAGTTGAAGGACTAAATTGAAATTTTTTTCAATTTTTTTATTAAACAATGACACGTGTCGGGTCGGGATTTGTTTGACTTTTCCAACCCCGACATGTGCCAACAAGTGTAACCCACTCTCTTGAGTGAGAGTGAGTTTGTGTATTCAAGAGGTTTAATGGCGTTTTTTGAAACATTAGGGAGGTAAAATGGCCACTTTGAAACGTTAGGGAGTAAAATAGTTTTTCGGAAAAACATTGAGGACCAAATCATGCGTTTTTCAAACATTTGTTTGTTCATTGTATACCATTTTTATTTGAAAAATTATAATATTTGCATAAAATTTTGATTTTTTAAATTTCATACAAAAACAAAATTTAACAATGTTTTTGTCATTTCCAAATTATTAAATATGCTTTCACATGATTCTTCATCTTCATGCATAACCTACTTTTTGTCCGCTTAAACCTTATCTAAATGGTATTACATGCAATAATGGTAGTTATATATTCTTTTTAGTTGTCAAAAGATGATGTGCGTAGAGAGCATGGTAGTAGTTGACTTTGGGAGCGTGTTTTGATCGGATTTTTGTCGGAAAATCATTCCGGCGAAATTTTTCTTGGAAAAAAATCTTGGGTTTTCACCGGTAAATTGAAAAAAAAAACAGCAACTAAATCTACCAAGTCATGAAACCGAAGTCCGGCAACCAAATCAAATCCGACAAGAAAACCCTAATAAAAAAATCAAATCAAAATCAATCCAATATGCCACAATTATCTTCAATCCAAATCCTTTGAAACCTCCAAATTCTATGGTGTTCAATTTGAATCTCTATCGCCCGTCTCATCGGAACGCCCTCTCTCGATAATTCTCTCTCACTTCTGTGCCAGAATCGACCTCAATTTTGTCACTGAGAAGCCCCTCTCCGGAACCGGTGATTGCAAGCATTAAAGGGGCGTTTACTGGGGGGAAGTCGATACAGTGATTGCCTGTGACATTAGATTTTTCTCTCAAGAATCGTTTTTCTCGGTCAAGGAGGTTGATTTGGGGCTCAACGCGAATCTAGGGACACTGCAGTGGTTGCCGGCGATTGTCAAGTATGGTAATGCTATGGAATTGGCTTTAACAGGGCGTAGATTCTCAGGTCAAGAGGCCAATGATATAGTTTAATGAGAAGAATTTGAGCGGCAAGCTAATGGGAAGCAAATGGGTAGTTGGGTAGGGTTTTTTACATGTCACGCATCTATTGGCTTGAATTGTCAAAAGATGACGTGCGTAGAGAGCATTACACCAATAAGGGTGCAAGTGGTAAAGTCTAGATTAGATTCTTGTTTGACCCACTTTTATAAAATTTAGGCCCTTCCAAAATCACTGTGAAAGTTTAGGAAAGTAGAAGGCTTTTTGAGACTTTTTGAGACCTCTCTTTATACATTAAGCCTTCTTTTTATGTATGTAAACCTTCTGTAACTTGATATAACTTGCTATTTATGTACTTGAACATTCTATAACCTTATATTAAATTTCTTTTTCATTATGTGCTTTAACCTTCTATAACCTGAAATAATGACCATTATACTTGATTTTTTTTATCTACTTAAACCTTATGTATAATAACCATTATACTTACTTTTACAACAAGAGAAATAATTAGACAGAAACGTAAAATATACACCCTAGATTTTGAGCTAATATATCACCGAAGGGAACTAGTGGTGATGAAAAACAATGATTGATATGGACACGAAATGTTGCCTTCTAAGAGCACAACTTGTATGTGAATAAGAGGGTAATGACACAAGAGTGTTGAGCTGCCTCACGTGCTCTGTCCCTCGAACACATTGCATTGCATGCATAGATATCCATTGGCAATCATTACTTGCCTTCTTTTTGCCTAACTCTCATCTTTTACGTGTGCACTGCTTCCCCTTTTGCATATATTGCCTTTGTTTCCAATTATTTGACCGTTAAAGCTCTACCTGAAAATGGCAGACTTGGAGGCTTTTCTCTCTGTCTGCCCTTGTGGGCTTTCTATATATACATTTATCCATCTTTGCATGACCCTCAAACTATCTTCTTTCCACTTGCTATTTCAGGTACCCTCTCTCATTCTACCATTACTCTATAACCAATTATAGACTTGTATATTGACTTCTTTGAATTCTATATGCAAAATTAGAGTTTCTATATGTGTGTAGTGTGTTACAATATAACTTGCTCATCTTTTTTTATGCAGATAGTTTGGGGTTTGATATGGAGAAAGTGAACTCACAGTTGTATCTGCAGAACTGTTATATGATCAAACAAAATGAGATGCTTCGGAAGAAAGCTCAACAGCTCAACCGCGAGAATCAGGCTCTCTTGTCTCAACTCAAACAAAAGCTCTCCAATTCTTCTGATCTCAATCACAGTTCTACTTCCACTGCAGACACTACGAATCTGAACAAATCCTAATTGCTCCATTTACTTAATATAAAATTTACGTTTCCTGCTTGAGCTGTCACATATTTTTTTGTTTGAGAGAAGAATGTGTCTTCCAATAATAAAAATGTTTAATTGAAGTAGTTCCTAATATAATGTGCTGTGTCTAGTTTTTCTTTTCCTTTATCCAAATCCCGCATAAATTTGAGGAGAATAAAACAATGTAAAGGCTAGAGGGTAACATTAACCAACTTCATATTTTCATGTGTTGTTTCTTCATACTGTAAATCTAAGAGCCAAAAGAAAGCTCGGAGCGTTTGCAGTAACAAATCCCTTGACCATAACAGAACTAAAATATACATCCATTATTAACATCCCGGTAAAGGAAGATTGAACTTGTACATAAAAACCATACCAATTCCATTCTCCTAATCTACCACTTCAATTCCTTTAAACTTTCTTCGTATACTTGAAATAGCCCGAAGATGAATTCATATCAGTTTTATACACCTTCACTTTCTCTTATTTCTTCTCACTATTTATAATCTGCACTATGTCCAGATTATTATGCGATTTATACTCTCTTCTTTAATCTTTTCTCAGATCTTTATACTCATTTTCTCCAGATTATTAATCTTTTCTCAGATTTGCTTCCTCAAGTTGAGATATTATATTGAAAATTTAAAGAAAATAGACCGAGGGGTACCTGTGCATGGACAGTTGAGCAATACCACAGTGAACAGTACGAATGCCAACACCAGAAGCAAGTATTGGACCTATGGTAGACCCACACCCCATATCGTTCCGCACCACAAATTCCTACAAAATTACAAAGGTAAGAAAACTCGGTTTAATGATTGCACAATCAAAATTTTTATGCAGTACCAAAAAACTTAAAGAGTGCTAAAAATTTATTACATCAAACCAGATTCACAGGAATTTTAATTGAAGGTACTGAAACATTACAAAAGTTTAATTCTTAAATGGCAAGAAGAGGGTAGGACCAAAGTTTAATTAAGTGTTGCAGTGCAAGAAGAAGTTAAAAGACTAAATGATTATAACCAGGCCGAGAATCACTAGTATTACATGCAGAGAACAGCTTAATATGAGCTTATACTTGAAAACAGAACTATAAATTTTATTGACACCAATATGCAGCTAAAAATGCTATTTAAATAGATACTTTCAGTTTTGAGGGTCAGTGAAGAATATGCAAACAGACATTCAATCGTATTAAACATCCCTTCTTCATTCTTGATCTTTCTTTTCTTTACAATTAAAGCAATTCAATGCATTACTATCAAGACACACGTGTCTTCCATGAGAAAGCTGAAAGGCAATCAATATATCAAAATATAACAAAGGTTGAAGAATGACAATTATTGATACCCAACAAGACTGTTTAAGTGAAGTGGATGACAGCGACTTTGTAGAGCAGCTAAGATCAAATTAGGCAGTTCTTCTCTAGCAAGTCCTAAATACAAAATGAAGAAAAGATTGAGGAGGAAAAATGACCATTCTATTTGATTAGTATGAGTTTTTTTTTTTTGGTAACATGATCAGTATGAGTTTTAGCATTGCATCAACAAACATATGAACTACGACGCAGATTAAGGAAACAGTCAACCAATAAAATTAAGTGCACAACTCCCAGAAGTGTTTTTTATAATATCTAGCACACTCTTGCATGTGAATGCCTCGAGCTAAAAATTCCATGTACAAACACAAAGCCACTCTATCTTGTGTTTTAACAAAATTATTAAATAGGAGCTTATATTAATTGTAAGTCTGTAACACTGCCTAACTAAGCAAAGAATTACCTGAGTTGGAAGGTTGTGGATTTTGCCAACTTCTTTGAAGAGAAAAGCTGCTATCCCACTTGTAGCATATCGTTGGTTAGCATTGTGCTTGATAACAAGACCCTTTTGCATTTCAGGCCGATGATTTTCTTCATGTTTTTCCATAAAATTTGGATGAACACCATGTTCCATGTCGGCAGATACTTTAAACAAAAAGCAGAGAAGGAAAACAGAAAAACATCACCGAAAAAATCAGAAGGGAACAAGATTACAGGAAAAAAGAATCCAAAAAGTTTCTACATCAGAATAGAACATTCAATACTGTAGCTCTTTCTACCACAAACATCAGGGAAAGCATAGAAAGAATTAAAAAATGGAATAACAAGAGTACATGAGAAATCTCAGTCTTCAACACAAGCAACTGGCTGAAAAAGCTATTTGACTTAAAATATTATGTTTTATTCAATGATATTAAAAATACGTGAAAAAATTGATAAAATTAACTTTTAAGAAAAAACTTCAACAATTGCAGTTGGCCAGTTTTGCGATTATGATTAGAATTGGAACAGAATTGAAGGAGAAAGAGGAGAGATTAGACTAGAGGAGGAGATAGAAGAAAAGAAGTAGCAGAATAGAGAGAAATTGAGAGAAAGATAGAGGGAAATATTCTGATTATTCATTGATTGCGTTTACAGCCTACAAAAGTGGTATTTATAACAAAACCTATAAATAACTAATAATGGCATAATTTCCCTTATTCTACTTAACTCTCAATACCTGACATCTTACTGTGCATGAATCGTGTTGAAATTTTTTTGACCGTATATACTTAATCAGTCATGGTATATTTATTATATTCACAATATATTTCGCTACTTTATCGGTATTTTAGTTCACTTTGAAACATGAGTTGACTAGTTATTAGATTGAATTAGGTAAAAAAAAATATATTCAAGGAATTATTTACCCAAGACAACAAATTTTGCTCCATTTATCTTGACTTGCCTGGTTATGTTTCTGGTTTTGTTTTCTCATTCATAAGATAAAAATATATGGAAATCTATAGTTGGAGAGCTGAATTCACTTTGTTTGTGTCTGCCTGATAGCCCCCTACTGAAGAAGTCAAGAAAGAACTTACAGACAGAGATGTCCAAGCAGGTTTCGACATTACACTTACAAAGCATAAAGGCCAGGTACATGATCGGTTTTCTCTTTCTTCTTCAATGACATAATTGATCTCTTTTTTCTCATCATAATCACTAATGTGAATAAAGCTTCTGCTTCTGATTCTTATTTGAAAGTAAATATGATTGTCTTCTTTTGTGCAGTATGCTCTGCGGAAGTTGTATCACGCAAGTCCGAGACTCATATGTGTACTGTATACATCACCAACTTGTGGTCCCTGTAGGACTTTGAAGCCGATTCTCAGCAAGGTATGCTATTTTTATGGTCATTAGAATCTTACAATTCGGTTCCATTCACCCATAAATCGATTCTTATAGATTTTGACTCTAAATGGTGGATCTAAATCACCCTAACCTCTCATGAATCTTACCATTGGATTCACCCAAAATTTGATTCAAATTTATGAGATGAGATTAATAAATTATGTAGGTAAAAAAAAATAATGAAACGTTATGCGATTGACATTTGAGCTGATCCAGTTACATACACGACCTGCTTTAATTTCTTTAAGAAAACATGGCATGGTTAAATTGCAGGTGATTGATGAATATGATCTAAATGTGCATTTTGTTGAAATTGATATCGAGGAAGATCCAGAAATTGCAGAAGCAGCTGAAATAATGGGTACTCCATGTGTTCAATTCTTTAAGAACAAGGAGATGCTCAAGTAAGCTGAAGTTTTTACCTTTGTTCATTACTTTCAAATTTTAGATACATTTTGAGTATGCAAATAAATTTAATATTTTTACTGTTTTTCCATTGTGCTTAACTGTCCATGTTTGTTATGCAGGATGGTATCGGGAGTGAAAATGAAGAAAGAGTACAGAGACATCATTGATGCAAATAAATGAGGGTACGCCAAACATTCCCTTGAATTGATGCCATCATTTTTTCAAATCAATTTTGTTCTGTTTCATTAAATAATATGCTTTAGATTCTCACTGTATTATATTTTGTACTGTGACACTGCATTGTAGATTGTACATGCCGTGGTTCCAAATTGATTTCTGTGTTGTGATCTCAATCTTGTATTTCCATAAAACTGTACATTTGGCTGAGCCTTCACTTTATGAGATTCCAGTTTTGGTCTAATCAAATGGCACCAATGTTTCAGATATTCTTTTTCTATGTGATGAGAAAAGGTAGGGTTGTCAATCCGGCCTAGTGAAAAATTTTCCTCCTAATCTAATCCAATAAGTTTGTAGGGAAAAACTTTTCCTCAATATTTTGGGTATTTCCCAATTGAATTTTTTCTAGTTCACCATTAATGTTAAAAATATTGCGAACACGAACTAATTTACTGTAAGGTTCATTTTGAATCTGACTTGGATACATCAAGCAAACGTTCTGTTAACTGTATCTCTTAACTAGTAAGATATTCTGTACTAAATGTATCATTATTGTTTATTATACTCCCTCTGTATATTAATAACTCTTGTCAATTTCATGGTGAGAAACAGTACTCTATCTTAAAATAATATAAAAATGCATTAATAATTAAAAATGACGCTTATATAACAAGAATTATTTTTATTGCTATCTTAACATAAGAGAATAAATTTGATATAAACTAAAATATAATCTAGACACTGTTTAAAGGTATATGAAGCTTTAACTATTAATTTTTTTTTTCAAAAAGATAGGCGGAAAACTACTTTGAAATTGCAGAAAACAACAAATTAACTACTTCTCAACACTCGGACACAGAAATAAAAGCAGAAGTTGAGAAATTATAATTGCATTCAATGTCATTTATATGATGATAACAAGTGTCAAAATTCTAGCAAAAAACTTAATATCATATAAATAAAAGAACAGAACAAAAAAAGTTATTTGGTGAAGGTAGGAACCAATATAAATTTTATATTCATGTAAGAGTTTTTAAGCAAACTCATTGAAATGAACCATGGTGCTCTGATAGGTGTTATTCTAGAGTTATTTACTTAAAGAAGTCACATTATAGTCCTTTCATTTGAAGTCTATCCCTCAGCCCACAAGTTTATAAATAATGTTTATTTTAAAATGCTACGTGTTAGTTTCTTCTTGGAAAACGAAAGACAAGAGAATAGCAAATTTGATTCAAAACTAATAAGGAGCTGACACATCCAACACATTGGAAGGTGTACCGCTTGACCAAAGTTCAATTTGTGAGCATTAACATTAACTTAATTATATTTGCTAATTAATTAGATACAATTGTCAATTCAAGGGTGAAGCAAGACCTTCTTGAGAAGACAGTGAATGGAGAGGTTGATGTCTCTTTGAGGGGATCACTCTCACCGTTCTAAACGAAGATCTCACATTTGTTTTCTTGCAACTTAGTCCCCCATAGCATCTGTGCAAAACGAATAACATTCTTTCCTTGTACTTCAACGCCACAAAGAATACTACTTTGTGAACCACCAACAACAGCACCAGCGCCCCCAAATCCCACCACTTTGATCGGCTCGGGTTTACACCAAAATATGTCTTCAGAACTCGCTCGCCTTCCATCTTTGCCTCTCCTGGCATCAAGGGCTCAAACACTAGTCCTATCATGTCGTTTTTGTATTGACCCTGCAACCATCATTGATCTTTAGCACAAGAAACCCGACCTTTTAATTTCATCCATTAGTAATAGTAGTAGTAGCAGCAGCAATGTTTCCTAATTTTCTCTAAGCACATTAAGGGCCTGAGATTGCTTTCTCGGGCTGCTTTCCCTAAAAGCTCCATTTTGAAGCTATAGTAGATTATAGTTTGAAAAAGTTGTTTTGACATTTTTATATAAAGAATCAAAATACACTGTTAAAATAAAAAAAATAATGTTATGTGAAAAAGTTTGTGATAGCAACTTTTAGGGACAACATCAATGCCAAACAGATACTAGGTTTACCTGTACAGCCCAAGAAGTGAAACTGATATAGGTCATCGGGTATCGCCAAAAAAGCTTGGGTAAATAAGGCAGCGGCCTATAGAGTCCCGATGCCATTGTGAGAAGCATCTGCAACATTAAATAGCAACACATACCGATATGAGCTCCTCTTATTAGCACACTATTAAAAAATAAGTTCAGCGCGTCTTGTACTTACAATTACAAAAGCCGAAACTCCAATTCCCATCAAAAAGTTTGGGACAATTAGTGCAATAATCATAGTCACACTCTCCATGATAGAAATGCAGCAGTAGAGATTGACAAGAAAATAAGCAAATACCGAGATTCCGCTATGAAATTTCACCATACTGTATAGTATAGATACAGAACATACAGCAGTAACTGCCACGAACGGTAATGATGAAAGGTAGTTAGCCAGAACGAAAACCCCCTCTCCATAATGGCCGTTAAATCTTTCATGATACACTACCTGATGTCATTAGCAACACATGATACACACAACTGAAATTCAACTAAAGTTGAATCAAATTCTAAAAAATTCAATGAAGTTGTAAATACTTTACCTTCCATTCTTCGATGATAGAAGGTAAACTTCCGACGCACAAGCAAAGGAAAAAAGCGAAAAAATAGGTGTAAAGTTTAGCTCTTGATAAAATGGAGTAGCCCGATAAGCCAATGTCAAAGAACATTATTCCAGTGGCTATGGATACCAGAATACAGAACACAATCCTTATCCAGTAGTAGCCCAAATCTCTTTTCATATTAGTAAATGAACGTTTCATCAATGATTTTAGCTGCCTTTGCCAACTGCTCTTGTTCGTCTTTGTGTTGCTGATCGGCTTTACCTGGTTTTTCATTAGCAATAAAATTGAAAATATTTAGAAATGTCTAAAAAACTTAGGCCGATCGAGGTTGAATTACTTACATTAACTAGTGTGATCTCCCGAATTCTCTTCCTCGTGTCTATCGAATATGCAGAAATCTTGTATTTTTCTAGAAATTTTTCCTTAACGCTTTGTTCAATGTATAGATTGCTTACATGTGATTTCAATCGGGTTGCAATAACCTTGTCAAAATCCGAACTGAGACAACGCAAGTAATGATCGGAAGGGTTTCCTCTTGGCGGGCAAGGGAATCCAGCATCACCAAAAAACCGAACAGCAGCCTTGGCCTCCCCAAAAAATGTTGGGGAATTTACCTCTGAAAAAGTAGAACTCAAACAAGAATGCTTTAAAGAATCGCCCGAAGAAACACAAAGAAGATGAACACCGAATCAACTCCTTGGAAATCTCTGAAGTCGTGTAGTCACTTTTCGATTGAAACTTTTTCAGGGTTCTAATCCGAAAGTTCAACGGGATAAAATCAGAGATTAAATGGAAGAACTTGATATTGAATGTAGTGAGACTAAGAACCAAACAAAGAAAATTAGAACTAGCACAAGTCGCCCTCTTTTCTCAAAATTGTTGCCAATAACTGCCTTAAAGTCACTCTAAAAAGTGTTTCAGAATTTATCACAAAATTCTCTGTGTCATCTCCTTAAAAATCACGCCAAAATTGTCTTTATATAGACCAAAACCGAAAAATCACGTCCTTTCCAGAAAAGTGTTGTGAAAGGA
>CAOJBJ010591178.1:0-10208 GCA_948291685.1 Euphorbia celastroides
TGTTTTTTCTTACAACGAAAAAAAACCAACACTAATGAATGCTACTACTAAAAAATCCTTCCTAGCCACGATCCCTTTAAAAATAAATTTGTTCCTCCTCATCCAAATGTGCCACATGATAGAAAACCAAAGAGAAGCTGCGAAGTCAGATGGAGTACCACTACGAAAGAAAGAAAACCATAATTCCAAGAAAGATAAAACCGATCCAGGCATCGCGATCTAAACACCAAGCCAAATTACCGAGCTTTCTTTGCAAAATAAGAAAGCATGCTCCACAGATTCCTCCTCCTGACAAAATGGGCAAATAACATCTTGGACTGTATGGACATGCCTTTGAAAGAGGAAGGCTCTCGTTGGAAGACGAGAGTGAAGTATAACCCAACCGAAAAAATTAATCTTCGGGAGAATAATGGAGTGCCATAACAAGGAGAAACCGCCAGGTTCTTGAGAACGCAAACTCCGCCAGATGAAGTCCTTCCCAGAAGAAGACACCGAGAACTGATGATCTGAAGATAAGGACCACCGAAACGAATCGGGGAGAGGAGTGAAGGAACATACTGAATGATTCCCATCTTGAAGACCGAATAGATACGGACAAGACTCTACAATCCAATTCTTCAACTCGTCAACCCGTTCTCGAGAAGAAAGTCTGAGGTGTCTCTTCCAAAAAGGCATGTTAAAAGGAGTACTCTCGAACAACCACAGACAAGCCAAGCGGACTGAAGAAAATTTCATATTGGACAGCCCATATAAATCAGGAAACAAGGGCTGAAGCGACACATTAGCTGTCCAGTTGCCAAAATAAAGTTGAATCACCATTTCCAATCCTCACTGCAACAACACTTCTGAAATGATTCCAGACATCCTCATTCTGAATGCAACAATTCACAATTCCCCTCCAAATGTGAGATAACTTCCTGATGTCTGCAGAAGCTAAATTGTACCAAGAGGAAAAACCATGACGTTACACGCAGACCTGATACCACATTGAATCTTCCGCACTCAGTTGAGCAATAATCTACACTAGCTGAGAACTTTGCAAGATAATTTGCAGACTGATAACATAAATAACTGTAAAAAGTAAAACAAACTATTGAAGTTTAAATACATGACATAAACACGGTGAAACACAAATAAACTAAACTTGTTTTCAACAAGACAAACATGTCAATGACATGACTTATTACGACAAAATATAAACACTGCAATCTATTTTTTTTATCATCACTTATGCTTTTGAAGATATAAAATCATGAAATGCCTACTTCATAACATCAATTCATATTACATATAAAAAATACTCTTACTCAGTTTGGATAGACCTAACCTACAGTGTCTACTGTAAAAGATAATTAAGAATCTTGTCCAAAGTCTGATGACACACAACTTATTATGAACAAATTTGAGTTGTCAATTATATTAGGCTCAAAGCTTTTAAACACCAACATTTAACAATGAAACTGGTAAAATAGTACTATATCATAATTTTACCCGTAGATATCAACACCAAAATCTTATAACACGTCGAAAGAAATGTCAGAAGAAGAAGATGAGTGAAATATTGTTCACACATGTTGATATTCGAAATATACATAATTGTAAGCTTTTACTTTCAAGTCGGAGTCAATATGAATGAATTTTTTTAAGCTTTGAAAGATTAGCTTAATCTTTTTACAATGGAAAAGTATTTTCAAAAGAACAACGAGATGAAGAAGAATCAAATAATAGAAAAGAGATGAATTTAAAAACTCATGAGATTCATATTTGTTTTTTTTTGGAAGAAGAAGAAAAAAAGAAGAAATAAAGTTGAGAAGAAGAAGTAATCAAAGAAATTGACGAAGAAGAAGAAAATTTCGAAGTAGACGAAGGAAAGGACGAAGAAGATGAAAGGGCTGCCGTTTTGAAAGTAGCGTATGACATTAAATGAAATGTTTTTGTTAGTTATTGGTGATTTTGTAAATAAAATCCTCTTCTAGACACCGTAGCTTTTGTCTCCGTCACCGTCGTTCACCTACAAACACAGGGGTTAGGACTGGGGGTGCCCTTTGGGGGACTCTCCTATGCTTAAGTTAGTAAAGAGTTTTTGAGGGGTGAAAAGAACAGAACTTTGGCTAGGGTTTTAGAATTTTGTACCTCATTACCTTAGGCTCTTGGGTATTTATAGGTGTTGATCTCACATTGTTTGGGAAATCCGAATCTCACTAGGATTCAGCTATTTAGGCCTTTTCCACCTATTTCAGAATTAGTTCCTTATTAGGACTCAATCAATGCTCTTCCCTTGCTGAACAAGGGAAATAGATTTCTTTACGAATTAGGAGTCTATGCTGCCTAAACAACAAACTTCCTTTTTTATTCACGACACTGGCTCAACTAACACTGATGCCTTGAGCCGCCACTTTTAATCTTGTTGCCATTACTCAGCTTTATTTGGCGCTCACTGACAAGCCGCACAAGGCTTGGTTGAGGCGGTTGGTTTGCAGCCTGGACTCGGCCAATTTTTGCTGATAATACTATCAGTTATTAAAAACTAGTTTCATTTTCTTTGTTTTAGGCTTAATTGTGGGTCATTTTTTAAATATTTGAATGTTTTGCTCCCATAAATACCATTACTTGTTAGTAGCAAGTTAAGGTTTAAAAACCTTTTTTCCTACATACTTCTTAAGCAAGAAACATATTGACTTAGACATCAAAAGTGCTTTCACTTGTGCCCCCATGTATCTTTCCATAATTGCAGATTACAGGTTGAACAAGACGATTTTAACCTATGCTACAACTTCCCATACTAAGTGATAATATGCATTCATGTGTTTTATCATTACGCGATAAACTTGCTTTTTTGCCAGTGTGACATCACTCTAAACGTCATGCTGCACTTCACATACTTATGTGGAATTTATAATTTACCAAGCTCCTATGCATAGACAATGAATGATTTTACTATAATGGTCACCAACATGCTACCGCTTTTCTCCAAAATAAACACATGACAAATTGTTCATTGACATTTGATCTAGAACCCCAACATAGTTGTCATCTTAATATCCAATAATATATACCAACAATGTAGCCACAATGTATAGTTGAATCATTTCACAACCTGAAAGTATTCCATTGTCAAGATTATACTCACAACCCCAATTGTCACCAAAATACAAAAGTTGTACACACTATAACATTGATTAGGCTACCAATATTGCTAGCATACGGCTCTTTGATCATATATGCTCTTTCATTCACATCATTTTGCTCTCATCTACACCAAGCTTGACTACTGTTGGTATAATGACATGTCTTAACTAGTGTCGGCCATTTGCAAAAGCCTACGGACACTGATAACCTCGACAGCCAAAGACCGGACGAAAGACAAAGCTCTTCAGCCGGTTAATAAGTCCGGCCCGAGAGACCTTCATATTGAGAAAAATAGCAAGTCATCCTCCGGACGATCATGATGCTCCGGGCGGTCAATATAGTCGGCCTGAGAGATGTTTGTAGTAATGCAAAGCAATATGTCATCCTCGGGACGGTCGTGATGCTCCGAGCGAGAAAATGGAGCCGGCCCGAGAGATTCCCTCAATGGAGACACATCTCTCAAACGGGAAGAAAAGCGACTAAAGTTCCGGTTGGAGACACATCTCACCAGATGGGCAGAAGAGCAACTAATAGTTCCGCCTGGAGACACATCTCACCAAGACGGACAGAAGAGAAAGTAATAGTTCTGGTTGATGGCACATCACATCTAGAAAGGCAAGAAAGACAATATCGGCTAGAGGCACATCACATTTAGATGGGCAAAAGAGATAATACTGGCCGGAGCAAAATCACCTCCAGGTGGTCACAAGAGAAACAATACCAGTCAGAGTTACGTCATTTCCAGGCGGTCACAAGAGAGACAATACTAGCTGGAGCTACGTCACCTCCAAAAGGTGGACCAAGACGCAGACATTAAGGACAAACTCTCCCACTAATCAAGGCAATCTCTAATATACATCACCCGAATCTGCCATGTCAGGGACATAATCCGGATAACATCAGCTAGTCCAAGCATGAAAAAGAAAAGATTAATGTCAGCCATTGACCAAACACCTTCCCCAAGAAGTTTATGGTTCATTACCTAATCTGCCCTCCGGAAAGCCAAGTATTTTCGAACCGACCACATCTCCAATAGCTCGCCTATAAATACCCCATACGAAAGGAGAGCTAAGGTATGTTGCATTCTCTAGCTGAAACTCTACCAATTTGCCTTTAGATTTCCCCTTTTGGCTAACTTAGGCATCAGAGTGTTCCCCGACGGACCCCTATCTGTCGTTCTTTTCCTCTTTTGGCAGGTTGCAGGGCAAAGTTCCCACTGGAACTGGCCGAAGAACTACTGGAATTGGCCAGAGAACTCAAGAACTTTTCCCTTTTGGGTACAAAGTTATCATTGGTGCGGTGAGCATGGAGCTGTTTACTTATTCCGGTAAGAACCAGCTCTACATTTACATAAAACCCTTCATTTCACATCCTAAAGATATTCCGATCACTCCCCCTTCTTTCCCAAAATGGCCGATTCCGATGAACCTTCTTCCTCAAAAATGGCCCAAGCAAATACTTCGCATCAGCCACTCAAAGTTGAGGAGTCTGCTCTAAACTTTGAGAGGATTGGTGTGACATCTCAAGTAGAAACCGCAGTTCAAGCTCAAAGCACAATTTCCCCCCAACTCTAGCCAAGAAATATAGAATGATGGCCAGAAGACCAGAACAAGCTGAGAAACATGGCTCTACCCCACCTCTACCCGGCGGATGCGCAAACTCCACTACACAATATTATCGGCCAAAACACGAATCTCATGCCAAATTTTTAGGTGGAAGAGCCGAGCCCTAACATTGAGTCGAGACTAGCAGCAACCCTCAACCAAAGCATTGAGGATCTTATAGCTGATGGATGGACACCCCTGGATAGAGCCCCTAACCGGCCGACAATCCCGAGTTCTTCCAGTCTGACAAATACTGCCCAAAGGCCAACGGTCCAGCTACCACAAACTAACTCACCGGGGAATGTGGAAACGTTTACTTGCTCCGGCGAGAACCATTTTTCACTAAACGAACATAAATCGGCTTCCGGGCGGAGGAGTATCGGAGACCATTTTCATCGAGATAAGGAACAAGCTCTCTTGGAACTCAAATCTTCCTCTGGATGACTCAACTTTCTTTTGTTCTCTCTGGATTTCTTTAGTATTTTGATGACACTTCACAAGTGGATGATAATCCCGGTAAGATTTATTCATGATAGGTTAATATCTATTTCATAATTAATTACTTGAATTACATGATGCGCCTTGACAACAAATATTTTGGCACACACTTGACAAATGATGCAATTATTTTGACTTACGTATAAATTTGTGCATACTATTTCATTATTTCATATTTAACCTCTCTCTCCAAGGCAAAAGCCCTTGTCGAGAACTAAAGACTGTCTAGACGGCCGAAATATCACCTCCAAGGCAAAAGCCCTTATCGAGAACTGAAGACTGTCTAGACTGCCAGAATATCATCTTCAAGGCAAAAGCCCTTGTCGAGAACTCAAGACTGCCTAGACGGCCAGAATATTATCTCCAAGGCACAAATCCTTGTCGAAAATCAAAGACCACCTCAACGGCTGAAAAATTATCTCCAAGGCATAAGCCTTTGTCGAGAATTGGACATTACCTAAACGGCCGGAACAGTACCTCCAAGGCACAAGCCCTTGTTGAGAAATGAACATTATCTAATGGCTAGAACATTACCTCTAAGGCACAAGCCCTTGTCGAGAATTGAACATCACCCGAACGGTCGAAACATTATCTCCAAGGCATAAGCACTTGTCGAGAATTCAAAACAGCCTCAACAGCTAAAACATTATCTTTAAGGCATAAGCCCTTGTCGAGAATTAAAAACCGCTTTAACGGCTGGAACTTTATCTTCAAGGCATAAGCCCTTGCCAGAATTTAAAACCACCTCACCGGCTGGAATATTATCTCTAAGGCGCAAATCCTTGTTGAGAATTGAAGACCGCCTTAGCAGCTAAAACATAAATATCTAAGGTATAAACCTTGATGGAAAATATATTATTTCGCCCCCACGACCGACACATCATTCCAAGGTATAATACCTTGACGATAAAAATTCTCTAACAACATATTATGAAGCAATAAGCAAATCATAAGGCTTTCAAATCCCATTTTGAAGCATTCAAATAGCTAAAGCTATTCTATTGATCATTTGAGGTGGCGTAACGTGTGAGACCTATCATTTTTTGGAAAAAACTTGTCCAAACACATATAGCTAAAGCTATGTTTAACTACTTCGGCGCGGTACAATACCGTAGCCAACCCGAAATATTGGCAACATAGCCAAAGCCCTAAAGAACTTTGTATACTTGCGGGGGGACTTCTCTTATAAATTAATAAATTTATCCAATCGACCTGGCAGACTGACCGCGACACTCTTAAAAATGACTTAAGATCCAGCCATTGCCTGGATCTAGTCAACCATAATTTTACATCGAGGAATCATCTCGGGACCGACTGGATGGACAAACAATAAAGAAAAACCTCCTCTCTAACCGAGGGAACATGCTAACATCACCAAGGTGGTCATGGCTATACAGAATACCATGTCCATCCCTGTACTCTCAACTTAGTTACCAAGTAGTCTTGTAATGGAACAAATAATAACCTCCATAGCCAAAGACTGGCTGGATAATATAAGACCTCCAGGCAGACAATAAATCCAAACGGAGCGATATCTTCAAAAGGAAAAGCAATAAGTCACCCTCGGAACTGTCGTGATGCTCCAAGCAGTCAATAAATCCGGACAAAGAGATATCCCCAAAAGGAAAAGCAATAAGTCACCCTCGGAACGCTCCTGATGCTCCAGACGGTCAATAAATCTAGACGGAGAGATATCCTCAAAAGGAAGATTGACAAGGTGCCCTTGGGACGGTCGCAATGCTCTAGGCGGACAATGGACCCGGCCCGAGAGGTTTCCTCAATAAGCAAAAGCTAAAAAAACTTTCAGCGCGTTGACGAGACTGTTTTCACCTAGGTTTCTTCTACTTTTGACCCGCCTCAAAAGCCTCTGTAGCTAGCTTTTTGCTACCACTTGAAGGGCTCCTTTGAGTTGATATATCCGGAGAATTAAAACTCAACTCCACTGTTATCAGGGCGGCTCGCTCATTTTTCTTGTTCAAACTTCGATGTTGCTTGGCTACCATCCCAGCCATAAACTATAAAAATCTTAATATTCTTTGTGTACTCCATCCCGTCGGGGAAAATGTAAAAACAGTCGCATCGGGCCAAAGTGAAAAAATCCTCCGTTCGGTTCCATTTTTCCGTGCAAACTCGTTTGAGGAAGTTTGTGTCAAAGGGCATCTCGAGACTTCGGCACAGCTGATACTGTCCCATCACAGCGGTCCAACAGTTTGGATGTAGTTGGGTTGGGCATATCCTCTAATGTCGCAACAGTCCTCAAATGCCTTCCACTAGAGGGTAAACAAATCCACCATAAATTTGCGAAATATGAATAGTAAAAAACTGGTCGGAGGGCTACCAACTCGGTCACCCTTAGTAGGGAGAAGAAAGGAGCATGACCGCATTCACGAAAACACAACCGCTTCAATCTGAAGGTCGTATTCTTCCATTATATAAACAACACTTGGCACTAGAGGGCCCCTTTACTTTGGTTTCTCACCTTCCACATCGCCAACCGGAGCTTTCCTTTTTAATCGCCTTGCTCTTTGGCCCAATTTTTCTTTATTCTGACCCGACGGACAATTCGTTAAGCTCTCAATAACATTCTCCGTCCCGCTCAAATCCTCACAATAATTAGAGGAACTAGACACCTCCTCGCCTGATGAAATTCTCTCACCTACGTTACTAGAAACATCCATCAACTAATTCTGTTTGGACACCCTGGAGAAATTCACCATGTTAGAACAATAAACCCGGACAAGATATTGTTGAGACTCGACATTTATCTCTACCATACGGATTATCTCACTAGCACTTTCCGCTGACTCATCATCAAAACTATAAGGCGAAGGAACATACATATATGGAGAGCACCTAGCCATAAATGCCGCCTAGGAAAACACCTAAATGAGTCAAACAAAAGCTCATCCAGACCTAAAGATCTGAACTTGCCTCCGACTGGGAAGGAGGAAAAGTCAAACCTCAATTTTGACTGACTTGGGGTTGCTCTCCAAGATATCTTGGGGGCGGTGCTAACCAAGTTTGGGGGGCCAGCAGCCTGAGATCCGTGCAGGGTCTGCACGTTCGTTGGCGGTATCCACCCAACTGTAAGTAGATCTTGCATGGTCTGGCCTTGAGCGTCGTTCGGGCGTGTTTCAGACTTCTCTGATGTACCATCATATCAAAGTTTTGCAGGAACACGAAAAAGACATTTGAAATTATTGAAGCGACACTTGAACTTTTTGAACAACGCTTTCTCTACGGACTGAAATGAACGAAGACTGAGTGAAGCCCTAAAGTGACTTCTCCTGCGTAGAGACCTTATGATAACCTCCACAGCTAATACCGGCCGAAGCTATCTCTTGTCCAAACAGACAGAGGAGATAATACCGATCGAAGCTATCTCCTGTCTAGACGAACAGGGAAAATAATACCGGTTGGAGACACATCTCATCCAGACGGGCAAAAGAGAAAATATCGGCTGGAGACACAAGCCACCTCCAGGTGGTCACAAGAGAAACAATACCAGCCGGAGCTACATCACCTCTGGGTGGTCACAAGAGAAACAGTACCAGTCGGAGCTACATCACCTTCGAATGATCACAAGAGAAACAATACCAACCGGAGCTACATCACCTCCGGGTGATCACAAGAGAGCCCATACCGACTAGAGGTACGTCACCTCCAGAAGGTCAGAAGGTGGACCAAGGTGTAGACATAAAAGACAAGCTCTTCCATTAACCAAGGTAATCTTTGAATTACATCACCAAAATCAGCCATGTCAAGGACCTAATCCGGAGTACATCAGCTAGTTCAAGCAAGAAAAAGGAAAGATCAATGTCAGCCATTGACCAACACCTTCCCCAAGAAGTTTATGATTCATTACCTAATCTACCCTCCGAGAAGCCAAGTATTTTCCCATCAAGCCACAGCCCGAGAGCTTGCCTATAAATACCCTTTATAGTGGCAAGCCGAGGTATGTTCTATTCTCTAGCCAAAACTCTGTCAATTTGCCTTGAGATTTCCCCTTTTGGCTAACTTAGTCATCAGAGCGTTCCTCGGCGGACCCTGATCCACCGTTCTTTTCCTCTTTTGACCGGTTTCAGGCCGAAGAACCACTAGAACTGGCCAGAGAACCACAGGATCTGGCTGGAGAACCCAAGAACTTTCCCCTTTTGGGTACAAAGTTATCATTAGTGCGGTGAGCGTGGAGCGGTTTACTTAAAGTGGTAAGAATCAGCTCTACATCTACATAAATCCTTCATTTCATATCTCAGAGAGCTCTCCTTCGCTCTCCTTTCTTTTCCCAAAATGGCTGATTCCAATGAACCTTCGTTCTCGGAAATGGATGCCGTAAATACCTCGTACCAACCATCTGAAGTTGGCGAGTCTACTCTAAACTCTGAGAGAACCCGTGTGACTTCTCAAAGAGTAACCCCAGCACCATCCCCAAGCGCGACTTCATAGTTAATCTCATCCTTGGATCCACTAATTGCCCCAGCTGAGAAATACGGGATGCGCTGAAAGATCATAACAAGCTGAGAAACGTGGCTCTACCCCACCTCTACCCAGTAGATGCGCGTACTCCATAACACAATACTCCCAGTCTAAACAAAACCTCATGTCAAGTTTTGAGGCGGAGGAGCCGAGCCCTGACATTGAGACGAGACCGACATGAACCCTCAACAAAAGCCTTGAGGATTTTATAGCTGATAAATGGACACCCCTAACTGGAGTCCCCAACCGGCCGACAATCTCGAGTTCATCTAGTCCGAGAAATACCACCCGAAGGCCAGCGGTACAAGTACCACAAACTAACTGGCTGGGGAGAGTAGAAACATATACTTTCTCTGGCGAGAATCGTTTTCCACAAGACGAACATGGATCAGATTGTTGTTTCAACAAGCTAGCAACAAGTTTCACAGATCTGACCAAAGTAAAATGAGCTAAAGCTCTAGCTATTAATTTTCTCGGCAGAGGAGTATTTGGTGGAATCCC
>CAOJBJ010591524.1:0-25795 GCA_948291685.1 Euphorbia celastroides
ACTCGTGATGAATTCTTTCAAGACACTCGACGGTCGAGGAGCGAGTGTCCACATATCGGGTGGACCGTGCATCACCGTCCATTATGCTACTAACATAATCATCCATGGTTTGAACATACACGATTGCAAGCCCGGAGGGAGTGGTGATATAAGAGACTCACCGCACCACTACGGGATGTGGACTCCATCGGATGGTGATGGGATCGCCATCTTTGGTAGTAAGCACATTTGGGTTGACCATTGCTCTTTGTCGAGTTGCAATGACGGTCTGATTGATGCGATCCATGGATCAACGGCTATTACTATCTCTAACAACTTCTTTACCCATCATGATAAAGTGATGCTTTTGGGACATAGTGATAGCTATACTCAAGACAAGGATATGCAAGTCACTATTGCTTTTAATCATTTTGGTGAAGGACTCGTGCAAAGAATGCCAAGGTAACTAATTTTCCACTTTTTATCTAAATGCTAATTAAACTATTTTTTTTTGTTAATTACGTGCTGTACCTCAGTTGGTAATCGATGAATTCGCACATGCAATGAAACAACGACAAATTAAAGGAAATCATCTAGTTAATATATTTTTTTATAAAAAAAATATTGTATTATTCCGGTTTACATTAAATAAAAAGAAAAATCTCCAACCCATATCAGATGTGATTCGAACCTAGAACTTTTAGAGTCCATAACTTCTGTCTTAACCACTAGAGTAAGACTTAAATCACCATCTAGTTTACTATACGAGTCTTCTTATAACCCTAAAATCTTCAAATTAAAAGGAAATTAGGAAAATATCCGAAGTTGGAAAACATCAAAACTATAATCTCTTGTAAAATTTCAGGTGTAGACATGGATATTTTCATGTGGTGAACAATGACTACACACACTGGGAAATGTACGCCATTGGAGGGAGTGCATCGCCGACAATCAACAGCCAAGGCAACAGATTTCTCGCATCAGACGACGGATCCAAAAAAGAGGTATTTGATTAACCTTAGCCCTGATCAAAACTTCATTTTTTAAGACCAACCTGCAAAATCAATCACATTTTGGGATATTGCAGGTGACAAAATATGAAGATGCACCAGAGAGCGAATGGAGCCACTGGAATTGGAGATCACAGGGGGATTTGATGCTGAACGGAGCATTTTTCCGGCAGACGGGCGCCGGAGCTTCTTCTACTTATGCTAGGGCTTCGAGTCTTAGTGCTAGGCCTTCTTCATTTGTTAGTTCGATCACTAAAACTGCTGGTTCTCTTAGCTGCAGGAAGGGATCTCGTTGCTAGATTTGGCCTTAAGTTGGCCAGTATTATGTATTAACTAGTTCTATTTTGCAGTTATCGTCAACCTCTGTGTTATTTTTGGTTTGGATTGTGACAATCCTTTCGTTTGCAACCTTTGATTAATATTAAACAAGTGCAGAAGTGTTGCTTAATTTGTTACTTAAGAAGAATATCAGATTTGAACTTGATCATTTTGCGAGTAGAGAATTATTAATCACTTAAAGATTAAAATGTCGTTCTTAATTAAAAGAAATGAAAGTGCCTGTATTACTTGAAAAAAGATTTAGGAGATAAAATGGAAAATCCCATAAGAAACTACCGCATAAAAGTGAAGACTGTATGGGTTAAAATTTTTTGACTGGAAAGAAAAGTCAGAATTATTGCAAGGATTGCATGGGTTAGAAATTTTAGAGTGGAAAAGCAAAGTCAGAATTATTATAGGGAAAGCATTGACTTTAATGTATTTTGCACATGCGAGTGTTTTCGTCGCATAGAGAGAGATATCGATTATTGATTCTATGTAATGAGATACAAGAAGCAACAGACCGCCAAATAGATCAATGCAAGTTAACTGATTAGCTAAATATAAAACTATACGATTGCAACAAAAATATAAAACTATACATTACAACATATAAGAATAAGATACCATTTTCTAAAGACGGATGGTAAATGACTAGTATCATTAACACCTCACAAGAAATTATACTAATAACCGATTATTTCAGTCCCTCAAGTGGTGTGGAGCACAATTTTTCGCCTTGTCAAAATACTTGCTCACCTTTTTTTTCTTTTGAAATTTTCTACATGGATGAAATTGTGCACCTCTCAAAAATTTAAATTTTTTTTACTTTCTGATAGTTGAAGTGAATCGGTACACTAATGCTGGTTCAAATGGAACGCCATAACAAAAAAGGGACAATTAGTTTGCAAGTGAATGTGAAAAGGAAATAAAATGACATGCTCTAGCCTATTGAAGAAGGATTAGGATTCTCTAAAGTACTTTAGAGTAAAGTTCAGCAAAATCCAACCATCCATCTCATTTTGAATGACTTAAATTGATTACATAACTCTCAATAAAAATCTTCTCTCTCTTATTTTGTGTCTATTTCTCTCTAAATTTACTTTAAAATACTTTAGAGGATCCTTTTCCATAGAAGAAAATGAGAATCGCGAAATTTGAACTTTACAGCGTGAATGGTGGAGGAAGCGATGGCATGCATGCTGCTAATTTTGTGAAGGCGTGGGAAAAAAGTCAACCATTTCCACTTATTACAAACACACACTCAACATCATATGCCATATTTTAACTATATGTCCATTCCATTTACATGATATTTGCAAGACGTTACATTGTTGTCATCAATGTTATTAAAACCCGACTAGACCGGCTGATTAAAGTGGTTAAATTGTGAAAAGACAATGAATCCGGTCTGTTTGATGAGAAATAGCGGTTTAATGAAGAACCATACTGAACTGGTAAAAACTAGTAAACCGATAACACGGACTGAACCGGTTTAAATAAAAACTATCGATCTTTATTTGTTATGGTTACTAATTTACATTTAGTATATTTTGACTTTCTATATTAATATGGTAAAACTAAATTAGCTTAAATTATCATTGTTATACATATAATTTTATGGAAATTAAAAATTATTATTAAGGAGTATTTATTTATTTCATTTATATCAATAGATATTTATTATTTCCATCATATTATTATGTCATGTATTTTTTTCTTTATATGAATTTGATTGTTATTTAAAATTATAAAGTAATCCAATTTAATATCAACAATTAATATTGTTATTTTCTACCACAAATGATTATATATCATTATAAATGTATCATATTGTTGTTGAAATATTCATTTATTTATATATTATATATATTTAAATAATATATTTGATAATTACATATTTTATATATAGAAAATATAAAACTGGTCGAACTGCGGTTCAAACCAGTTTGAACCGTGAACCAATAATTTTACCGATTCAAGACCGGTTCAACAACGGTTGTTTTTTTTGAAAAATCTGAATATGAAGAAAAGTCTATTCGATGTTACTAGCCACTTTAGTTCTATTTGTTGAAAATACGCTACCCATCTTTTATTTTATTTCAACTAAATATCTGTTCACGTAAATGATGTTGCTAGTAAATAATAGCATGTTAGTTATTTTTTTTTGGGTAATAGCTACCTATAACTAAAACATTAGACATGTTGTCTTCAATGTATGGAATTCCTTTAAAAAGGATGCAAGTAATAGCATGAAAGAGAAGAATTAAGCAAAGAAATGGACATTAAGGCCTTGTTCTTTTGGACTGAATGTGACTAAACTGAACTGAACTGAAACTTAATAGTGGCAGAACAAAACTTATTGACCCAAAACTTAATATAAACTTAATGCAACCAAACATCTCTTTTCCATTTCTATTTACCTAGTTCAAATTTTTCTTTTAGTGTGTTCCGGGATTATTGCAACTTAATGATATTAAATATTAGATTCAAATCATTTGAAATTGAATAAGCTATATTCTTATTAAGAATTTATTAAAATTGAATGAATTGAATGCAAGATACTTAAAACTTAATGGAAACTTAATGAATCTGAACTGAACTGAAACTTAATGAGTCTGAATGAGACTGAACTGAAAATTAAGTTGAAAAGAACAGTCCTAAAATTTGACTCAAATTTTTCTTGTATAACTCATCATATGTATGCTAACTCTGTTTGTTTATGGTCACATGATTGATGGAATTATCAATGAAGCTGGTTTTAATACAAAATATGCTCGAAACAGACCCAATTCTTCTTGTTATTCTTTTGCTTTTTAATGAAACGATGCATAAGCTAGTGATCTCGTTGCTAATGTGAGTAGCAACAACTGGATAAAAATAGTGACAAAAACATTATAGTAGTGCAGTCAAATTGTAGTGTATTCCTAAAAAGATACCTGAAATCCAAATGAGCTTTAAAACAAATGTCGCCAACTAGCAACAAGAAATATTGTCGCCAAACATGTTTGATTGAAATTAACATAACAAACGTCTAATATTTGAAAACATTTAAAATTGAACTCAACTATGCAATCTTTTATTTCATGTTAGAATGCTTATCAAAAACTGCAAACAATTGAAGTTTATATCAATCTTGCAGGCATTGCATACAGGAAAAAATTGAAATAATGTAGCAATGAAAATTTAAAATAAAATATATATTTTTAAAATATATGTAATTAAAAAGGACACCACTCCTCTTCAATTACAAACTTAATTACAAATTAATTTTTTAGAAAAAAGAAACTATAGTTCCCTCCTTTTTTATCCTACTCAAAATAACAGCCCAACGGAAACGGCGGCAACAGCAGCCACGGCAGAGATCTTAACGGCGGAGGCGCCATTAGCATCGACCGGAGCATCAGCCGGAGTATCGGCAATCGGTCCGGCAGCAGGTCCGTCTTCAGGCGCCGGAGGAGAAGGAGCATCAGCCGCAGCATCGGCCGCCGGAGCTTCCGCCGGAGCGTTGGCAGTCTCGCCGGAATCAGAAGGAGCAGGGACGTCGGAAGCAGAGGAATCAGCCGGAGCATCGGCGGAAGAATCGGAAGAATCTGTGGGAGCTTCGGCGGAGGAATCTGTCGGAGCATCAGCGGCAGAATCTGCCGGCGGATCTGCGGCGGAATCTGCCGGAGGATCAGCCGCATCGTCGTCTTCTGAACCATCGGCGGAATCGTCGGCGGGAGCCTCGGCAGCTTTAGGAGCGGAGGCCTTCTCCGGTGACTTGGTCGGAGCTTTGGAATCGGGTTTTGATTTCGCCGGCGCGTCGGCGGCAAATGCCCCAATTATGGCGACGAAAATAAGGGCGACGACTAGGAGTTGGCGGGCCATTGCTGTGATTATATTTGTTCTTTTGGGTATTTTCTTTTTAGTTTCTTTGTTTTTCTTTTGGGAATTTTTTATTGAGAAAATAAAAAGAATGTATGTTATGCAGTATTCCCCTAGAACATATAGAGAAACACAGCACAGAAAAGGAAATAAAAAATGGTTGATAAATAGATGAAGGATTAGAGGAAAATTAGGGCAATTAACGGATCTTTGTTTTCCTTAATTATGGTAATTAGTTATCTATTTTTCCCTTTTATTATTGGATGCTTATTACAAGGAGGATTTGACCGAGTTTAGTGGATTTTGTTATTTCTCTGTTTTTTTTGTTGCAAATATACAAATTCTGATCAAGTGTCGATTTAGAATTCAACCCTTCTTTTAAAATTTACACAAATTAATAATAAAAATCAGTTAACGAGGAATTTTTCTTTTGTAAGCATTTGATGGCCAATGTTTTGCTTATGATTTTGGGCTTGTGATTTATTAATCTAATAAATTTATAAGAACATAAACTAATGTATTTAAACTCATGCTTTATACAAAAAAAAACTTAAATGTACTTTACAAAAATTAGTTTTTAAGAAAAAACATTCGAATTGAGCAACGAAACATGAAAACACATTGATGAACAACTCATCGCTAATGATCCGCTGCAAAATGGCCAGCAAAGCAAATGCGACAAATAATTATACCCGTCACGAAAGGCATGCTTATAAAAGTTCATTTTCATGTTGATAGTTAATCTAATCAATTTATTAAATGAGTTTATTAAATACTTAGAAACAGCACATCGAGATACCGTGTTTAATTAAGCTATTATCATTATCATCAAGAAGCTGAAAATTGAATTATGTAACTAATGCCCGAATGCTTAGTAGTTGAACCTTATTTCTTGTGTATCCACTAGGTAATAGCTTGAATTAGATCACTCTTCTATTTATACATGTTCTACCACTTTCTACATTGTAACACAAGGGAAAAAATAACACAAATATTGGGATGAAGATAACTCTGCCTATGCTTTTGCTACTAAAGATGATATTTTTCCTTTCGAGTACTATCTGTCATATACTACCGTTATCCGGTAGACCACTTTCTGCAGGTAAAATGTTTCCCATAACTTCTCTAGTACTGCGATTATTGTTTTTTAATCTCGGAAATTAAGCTTCGAATGTTTTTTGTGTGCAGGTGGAATGAGATCGGATTTGGTAGCGCCGCCTTATTGGTGTTCGGAGGATTATAGTTCACCCCGAAGGCAACGGTCCGAGCATCATTTTCTCCTCCCTTAGTCTGTAATTTTTACTTGTTTGTGTTACTAGTAAAGACTTGCAGCTTAATTTGCCCCAAAATTAATATATTTTTGAGAGTTCTGGACTGGCTTTGAAATGAGAGCCGCTATTTTATGAATTAGAGTTGTTGTAATGCTTCTTATGCATCTCTGTTTTGTATGTTGTTACAGTATTTTTTAATATATTGTGCTAAACATTGGCAGTTAAACTCAAGTATGTTAAACAAACGAGCCGAGTAGAGCCGAGCTTTGTCGAGTTCGAGCTTGGTGACACTTGCTCGCAAGCGGCTTTTTTCGCTTACAACAGGAGCATGGAAGTCTAAACTGTCATATTACAAATTGTTTCTGTTATTATTATTATTATTAATTAATTTAGTCATATGTTTTGGTTGGCCAAATAAATTCTAATTATGATAACCAATGATTGAGAAAACGATCCCTCAGCGGAACAGCAAGTGATATAAATGAAAGAGAACTCAACATAATAATGGCTGCGAGCTTGATTACTTTACGGTGGGTCATGTAAATTGATACGAAATTTATTTATAATAATGTTTTGCATGTAAGCAATATAAAATTATATTCAGAATAATAAGCTCAGATCATAAGTTGTTCAAGTTTATGAGTCAACATATTCTCAAATTTGTATCATCAATCAAATAAAAGAAGTGCCTAATAACGTTTAATAACATATAAAACCTTTAATTGTTCTTACTAATATTGAAATACATAAATTATAAACTAGAAATAAAAGTACATGAGGTTATCACTTTATTCATAAGAGTATTGAGATTCGGTCAAAGTGAATATCATGAAACTATCACACAGTCAATTTGGGAGAGCGGGGTTAAATTAGGCCTAAAATTAGTGTATCGCTATTTCAAGTTTTAAACAAACAACATTGCAATATCATTATTATGTTATGTTCAATTAAATGCATGTAACGTTCATTATTAACATGCAGATCAGACCAGAATTCAATTAAACTCTAGCCAATAAATGTGATCATGTGAGGAGGAGTAAACATGTTATGTAGTTTAAATGCCTTTTAATTACTGGTGTTTAGCAAAAACATTAATTCAAAATATAACTATATTATTCTTTTTCTAATGCTATTCTTATTTGGCATGATTTGTGTGGATGACATTTGTATCATTTTAGTTGATTTTTCTATATTTATATTTTCATACTCTCATTCTACTCACTTGTTCGATGATTGAAGTCTGTTCTTAGATCTTCATATTCCACCGTTTTTATACAAAATATAAAGAAAAACATAGCTAGCACATAAAATTTTTTGTAAAATAATTTATATAATATTGTGCTAAAGAAATTAAACTAATTGATGCATTACGGTGTAGCGACAATGTACAAAGACCACCAAAGTAATATGTAATTTAGTTTAGTACAGACAAAAACCTGCTGAATCCATTGTTTCCTATAACTTGTTTAACAGATGAATTGGGTTGGCCACGAGTCAAGCTTGAAGTTCCATAAAAATTATTCAAATAATCTTTATTTGAGAAGACCTTTATGAATAAATTGAAAATAAAGGAGTAAAATTGTAAAAATCCACACAGGCGGTTCCTTCTCTTTTTCTTCTTTACTGTTCTTCTCGTCCCTTCTGTTGTGTTCCATTCCATTGCTAATGACTTCTCCTGTTGCATCCGATGCTGCTTCTTCTACCTTTGTTCCTCACTCCTCTAGAGTCGCCGTCGTCGGCAGCGGCAATTGGGGAAGTGTCGCCGCCAAACTCATTGCCTCCAATACTCTCAACCTCACTTCTTTCCATGGTACGTTTCTTCGTCCAGCTTACTTACAAAATCACTATAAATCTAATGATCTAATTTTTTTATCGGAACGGTTTACTCTTTCTCAGATTAGCATGTGATTGTGTAAGGTTTTCATTTTTCCAGTTTGTTTAACTGATTTTTTTCGAATTGAATTCAGATTAAGTGAGAATGTGGGTCTTTGAAGAGACATTGCCTTCAGGTGAGAAGCTAACCGATGCTATCAATCGAACCAATGTGAGAATCTAATCGACTCGATTACTCTTTGGTCGTGGTTTATATCTCATTTGATCATCCAACTTTCTTTTATAGGAAAACGTCAAATATCTCCCTGGTGTAAGGCTTGGAAAGAATGTTATTGCAGAGCCTGATCTTGAAAATGCCGGTATTTTGCTTCTTTTTCTGAATTTTCAACTGAAGTGTCGATTTGGCCCTTTAAAGTTGGCTTGTAGGATCAATTCGATCTATAGCTAATTTAATGTGTCAACTGGAAATATGATGTTTAGGCTGTCATTTTGATCCAAAATGTCGCCTTGAATGGTCAAGCATGTACTCAAACTCGATCTTGAACCCAATTCTAAGTGGGTTGAATTCAACTTCTTTTGCTAAATTCGATAATGTGATACTTCAACTATTGCTTCTTGCAAGTCTAACTAGGGCAATGTGCAGTGAGGGAAGCAGATAAGTTGGTATTTATGACTCCGCACCAATTTGCCTCTTTTGCTAATTTTTCAAATTTAGCCGCCCTATAGTTGGCATGTAGGATCAATTTGATCTACGACCAAGTTCATGTGTCAATTGGGAAAGTGATGTTAATGAGTGTCATTTTCATCTAAAATGTAGACTTCAATGGCCAAGCCTGTACTCAAACTTGATCTTGAACCCAATTTTGAGTGGGCCAAATTCACCCTTTTTCTTTGGATTTAATGATGCGATGCTTCAGCTACTGCTTCTTGCAAGTCTAACAAGGGCAATGTGCAGTGAGGGATGCGGATATGTTGGTATTTGTGACTCCGCACCAATTTACAGAGGGTATATGCAAGAGGCTTGTTGGGAAAATTAAGGAAGGTGCTGAAGCTATTTCACTTATTAAGGGAATGGAGGTCAAGGCCGGTCCTTGTATGATGTCCAGTCTTATTTCCGAGACTCTCGGGGTTAATTGCTGTGTGCTTATGGGGGCTAATATCGCAAATGAAGTACAGATGAACTGACTTTGATAGTGTTTTGCTGAAATTCATTGGCATTTGTTGATAGTTTTCTCATTGTTGGATGCTGCGTTTTTGCTGCAGATCGCAGCTGAGAAGTTCAGTGAGGCAACTATTGGGTTCAGAGAGAACAAAGAGATTGCAGAGAAATGGGTTCAATTGTTCAGTGCTCCTTACTTTATGGTCACACCGGTGAGTAGAATAAATATGGTGTTATGTTGATATCCACAAACTCCAGAGAGCATTTCATTGTCCTAAATCATATTGTATGCTTAGTCAATGTCAGATCCTTTTCCCGCACCAACAAACAATCGAAAATTGTGAATAAACATAGAGTTGATGGAATGTGTAGGTCCAAGATGTCGAGGGAGTTGAACTATGCGGAACTTTGAAAAATGTTGTAGCACTAGCAGCAGGTATTTAAGCAGGCATTTCTTCGGGTTTTGGTTGTCTTATTTTGCCTTTTTTTTCATTTGATGATGGAACAATCGACCTCTTTCTGCACAGGCTTTGTAGATGGCTTGGAAATGGGGAATAACACAAAGGTACATTTTAAAATAACCACTATCAGTTTTACCACTCAATAGTATATGACGAAAAGCTTTTCGTCATGACTCTTTCTATTACATATTAGGCTGCCATAATGAGAATTGGTCTGAAGGAGATGAGGGCGTTTTCGAAGCTGCTTTGTTCATCAGTAAAAGACAGCACTTTCTTCGAAAGTTGTGGTGTAGCAGATCTCATCACAACATGCTGTAAGCAAGCTTGTCAATGTCTTTATTTCCTGTGAAGTACACTTTACTCTCTTAAGTAATTATGTAATATGTGACAGTGGGTGGAAGAAGCAAGAAAGTTGCAGAGGCATTGACAAAGAACGGTGGAAAAAGGTGATCTTTCATAGTTGGAAGCGGAATCCAGAACAAATCGCCAAGGATTCATTATGAACCTTTCAGTTTCTTGTCTGCAGGTCTTTTGATGAGCTTGAGGCAAAAATGTTGCAGGGCCAAGAATTACAGGTACCTCCTGAATTTCCTCCAAGCGAATTGTTTTTGAAAAGCTGGAGCTAACTTTGTGGCAGTTACATTTTCAAGGGTGTGTTGACTGCAAAAGAGGTATATGAAGTTCTGTGTTACCGTGGCTGGCTACAGATGTTTCCACTTTTTGCAACGGTTCATGAGATTGCCAGTGGCCGTCTTCCACCTTCAGCCATAGTTGAAAAGAGCAGGCCAAGCTGAACATTGCATTGAATAGAAAGCTCAGCTCAATATAATTGATTGTTTGTTCGGGTGAAACTAAAACCTGTTATGTATAACAAGTGGTAGAAAAGCAAAGGCCGGCGGCTACAATGTTATTCTTCTGTCTCTAGTTGACCACACCACACAGACAGCGGACAGTTCATGAGGCTGAATTTGGAAGGTTTGACGTTGAAGGTTGAAGTTAGAGGAAGTGACAATGAGTCAATTTCTTCCATTATCATACAGTATGTTTTTTTTCCGTTTATGTGCCAGAAAGTGAAGAAAAGTGAATCATGTAACTGCTATGTAAAGGTAATACAATCTCCAGATTTTGAGTGGAGGGCAAATGCAAAACACGGTATAAAAATAGATCACTTTCTGAAATCTTCTTTGTTTGAATGAGAATTAAGAAAATTTGAAATTTGAAGTACTGATAGAAGAAATAAAAATAAATTTATTATGGATCCAAAAACCTGAATTTTACATTTGTAGGAATTTTAATTTACATGAGTTTTATGTTTTTCAAGTAATATTAAGTTATTTAATCAAATTATTGGAAAGAAAAATAGTAATAAACTAATAAAAGAATTGTTTTTGGTCTTCTTAAGCCTGGACCCCAATGTGGAAATTTTCTCTCCATTTGAAGTCTTCACAACGCGTCCAGTTCTCGATTTTCCAGTTCTAGCAGGGAGGGAGATAAACCGTGGTTTCTTTCCTCCTCTTCCAATCCATTGATGGATTCCTGATTCAATATGAATGATAATGAGAAAAAATACAGTCAAACATCAGAACCAGAAATGAACAAAACATATTTGCTTCCGTAAAATAGAGGAAAGAGCCATCCACAACGTTGTTAGTATAGATGACACAAGCCAGTATAAACACATAACATACAGAAGAAAAAGAGACCTCGATTTTCCACAACATGCATAAAAGTTCAAGGTTCTATACATTTATTACATGTATCAACTAGTTTGTATTCCATCCAACCTGTCAATGCTCTTTCTTGCTCTTTCAATTTGATTATCAATGCTTTTGCGGGATTTTTCGTGGCAGTCAATGCTTCTTCGAGACTGTCCAGTTTGACTGAACGAAAACCGAAACTTCTCTGTCTTATCAGCATGGTTGGATTTGCTTCTGAGCTGTTCAAGTTTCTCTGCAATATTTGATCGATGTTTCGGTTTCTCTGGTCTGTCAGTGATGTGCCTTGGTTTCTCTCGACGGTCTGTACTTTTCCTCGAGGCCTCGAATAATACATCGGTGCTCTTTCGGGGTTGGTCAAACTGATCTGCACTTCGTTTCGAGTTGTATCTTTGAGAGGACGATTTTTCAACACTCGATATGAACTTCTTTAGATGCCTTGTATACTCTGGAAACTGCTCTAAGTCACAATGGTTCCCCCCTTTGAGCCACAGTGGTTCATACTTTTCTTTACATAGTGCCCAAAGCTGTTTCCCATGGGAGCAATCAACAACTTCATCTGAAGTTCCCTACACATTATAATCAAAGAATCAAATACCGAAAGATATAAAAGAAAACACAATTCAAAACATTTTAGCTATCGATTGGGTTCAAGATTCGATTCGATTCCTAAAATCAACTTGACCCAAAATGAGCTTTAGGAATCAGTTCATAAAGTTGGTGGTGGTGATAAATTAGTCCAAATATGATACATGGCATATGATACTAATTTTGAGCCAAGTTAGTCCAAATGACAAGTTGAAGGATAGAATTATTTACATCTGACATAATATGTTATGTCAGATCAGGAATTATTTGGATCAGCAGAATTTGTTATTTTCAGAAGAGCAATTATTTAAATATACCAAAGCAAAATGCCAAAAACTTATAATATGTGCATTAGCCATTTTCAGGCCAATGCGCTATTAATCATAATGAAAACGACCTAAAGAGACTAATTGCCTGAGATATCTTGAAACAAAAAATTAATGAAGTTTCCCAATAATTGGCAGTTGATATACGCCTTCAATCCTTCAACATTTCAATCCCACAGCAAGAAAATTGAAAAAACCGAAAAAAGAACGGATGATAGGATAATCATGCTAAGAAGGAAAGTCGAGCAACTACCATGCTAATTCTAAGTTAGCACAGCCTTATAGAAGCACACTTACATGAATTATAAGAACAGGACAGTTGACTTGTGGAATTTTGTCAATATTCTGCAATAAGAAGAACATGCAAACAGCAAATTCATCAATTTTCTAGATGAAAAACCACATCCATCCTCGAGCACAGAGATAAAAAAACCTGAGAAAATGCCACCTTGTAAATGTCGAACCAGTAAGTGCGTTTGACAGGATACATGACTCTCAAACCCGAGAGAATGGGACTATGCAGAACAACAGCTCTTAGCTGTGGCAAACGAGCTGCCATATCTAAAGTCGGGCCACTTCCCACTGATTGTCCATACAGTATTACTTCTTCCTGCTTCACACCATAACTTTCTTCTAGACACTTGTATGCTGCTTCGATGTCTGCATATGTATTCTGCTCGCTTGGCTGCAAATCAGGAACCAAAATTTTTGAACCAAATTGGATAAAACTATAATCATAATTCTCTCTTTTTTCCATTATTAAGTACAACAAACCTTTCCCGATGACTGCCCATATCCAGTGTAGTCATACCTACAGGAAGTTGAAAATCATCTGAGAAAACAAGAGTGGAATATGTTTATGTAAAGAACCAAGCATAGCCAAAAACTTCCCATAGGCTCCTAAAGACCATTAACACTTGCTGTGAGATCAAATTTAGGAGCAATCTGCATATATAAGTGAATACAAGTACTAACAGAACCTATACTTTCTCCGGATGTTGGAAAAAGGAATTCAGTTTGCAGTTTGCTGAATTCATTTGAGCTACGGTTTATTATCCAAAATTCTTGGATTTGTATAATCAAGCAATACTATACTACTATGTACAAATACGGAATTGAGAATATAACCCGACCTGGATAACTAAAGGGTTCATCCCAAATTTAACATAACAATAGTCTTAACAGAACACTAATTTCTGCATACACATCGCTAGAAAATAGCCATTTTCAGCTAATTCAAAAACAACAACAGAAATTACCAGAAAAGAGGACCAAACCCCCAAAAGAACTGCAGTACTGTTGTGAATTCTGAGCTAAAACAGTTGAAATAGAGTGAGGGAAAGAACAATTTAAAGTTACCCCATAAGATTAACTCTAAGGTGGATGCTCAATTCGATGAAAAGCTCATACATCTGGCCCAGATCGGCGGCGTTTCCATGGGAGTAAAGAAAAGTAGAAGTAGCCATAGGATGCCGAACATACATCGCCACAATTTCAGTACCTTTTCTTGTGGGTAATTTCAGAATCTCAACGTTTTCACGGTGGGGGAAAGGGCTCAAAAGCAAAAGACCAGTGAGTTCATTGGTAATTAGCTTGTACGAAGGTGGGTTTGGCGGGAAAAAGGCGAATTTCGCCGCCATTGACGAAGTCACCCCTCCCATCTCCTTCTACCTCTGTTTTTCAGCTCTGTTTTTGTTTGATTGATGAATTTACGGAACTAGGATAACTGGAAATTGAACCGGAACTGGATTGAAGATACTCCAATTGTTTGGGATCCCAGAGGAATTAAACTTTTTGGAGAAAAAGAGAGAAGAAGCTTTGATCTTCCAGCTGCAGTGAGTGCTGTCACTGTGCTGTGATAGCTGTTTCATAAGTTTTGGGTCACAGTAGAAGCATTGTAATTTAAAAATAATTAGTTTTGTAGGGCCAATTACGCAAATTCACTACCATATTTTGATAGAAAATCCAAATTACATTTTTTCCGTAAAAAATCATTTCTTTGGAAAAATCATGTAATCTAACTAAAGCCGGCTGGGATATCATGATTACTATTACAAATATTGCGTTGTTATTGCATGTATGGATGATTATTTTCCATCCATTGAGAACTTATCAATTTAATTTAATTCAGAATTTATTAATTCATTTCAATTCTATCACTAACTTATCAGTTTTAAAAAACAAATTTTAAAAAATAAAAGGAGTGAAATTCATATAATTGGCCGGAAAATGATATTTGTTTCTTGACTTTTTCGTTTGTAATTTTGGCTGGGCAAGTAAGAGTCTAGCAAATCAATGTTGGCTCCATGTGAATAAAGCTGATGATGATTTAGGAAATGGTGATTGATTGCCATTTTTTTTGGCTTATATATCCTTGTTTTTACATTGCTTCAAGAACTTTGTTTGACTAAATTACAACCAATTGGCTTCAACTTAGAAATAAAATCCGCTAATTTCCACTAGGGTGTCATTTTTTCACATGTTTTTTTTTTCATTTATTTTTAGGACACGTAACGGACTTTTAGTGAAGAACTGAAGATAGATGAAGAGAGAAACACATAAATAGAAAAGCTAATATTTTAATATAACTTGTCGAAAATATGAATAAGGGGACAAGACCTTGTATAAAACCCATTGGTTATGCAGCAAAAGTGAATTTCTTGGCATTAGGACAAACTTTAACCGAAGGTTCCAGTCAATTAATTATCTTGCATAATTCAAGACCAAATTATGATCGATTAATTTCATAAACATTCAAGCAAGTAATCACTAAAACGTGAATGGAATCAAGCTCAGCATCAGTTTTGCAAGTTCATGAGCATTTGAATTATTCGAATCGAAACGAACCAAATTGATTCAAGTAATTTACTAAATTTGCATTATAAATTTTACCAAACCAAACAAAATTAATAATAGAATTCGATTCATACCTAATAGCACTCAACTTTTATAATAAATTTATAATGAAAATACTATGTTTCATAAAATTATAGTTAAATTGGATAATTTAATTAAAGTAATTCGGTTCAATTTAGTCCGACTTAACTGAATTTGCTCACCCAAAAGCATCAGTCAATTGCAAGTACAGTCACCGAGATACCAAAAAGTTGCAATCTATAGAAAGATTCCCAACCTAGACAACAATAGGTAGGGGCCTAATTTCTTCCAATCTCCAAACTTCAATTTCTTCCATCTCCAAACTTCAATTATAGTTTCTGGTGGCGTCAATTATTTATTCCTATCTAAACCAACAGCATCTCAACAACGAGATGCTTCCATCTCCCTAGTCAAATGATAGGGGACAACTGAAGTCCGTTGATTCTCCTATCAATTCAATGGGTTTACAGCAACAAATCAACTTCAAATCTATGACCCACTTCACCTAACATTAGCAAATCAAGCTTTTTCACTCTAGGTTGTTTCGGTGAAGTTTCCAGCACAATTGGGTAACAAACAGATGCAGAAGGGGTCTTTGATTCAAAGAAAACTTACTCCAACAATGGAAGAGATGGTCAAGATCACTAGATGGAAATCAAAGAGGTGCTAAGCTCCATCATGAATCGACCAAACTAAGATGCAAGGAACCGATTCTATACATTCTCAACTACTCAAGACAATCCTACAAAGTACAAATTGCTCTTCCACTATATCTAATTGACCAACAGAGATCCAATTATGTTACCAGAGTGACCAGTTGTGATGATCCTACCAGGAGATAAGCACGCACCCAGACGAAAGAAACTCTATTTGTTCATAACATTTAAGCTTGTTGCATTTGCCAGCATACTGCGAAAGAGAAAGATAGGCTTTGATTGCTAGGAGAGACAGAGCTACAAAACTCAAATTCAACTAAACAAACTACACAAGGTATTGGAGTCGGGTAAGAAAGTTTCTTTATCACAAAAAAGAGCAGTAATTCAGGAGTACGCAGGACGACTTTGAATAACACTAATCGCCATCACAAAATTAAGAAATCAGTCATTAATAGGAATATAACAAGAAACACGCACATTTACTGCACTGCTCTTACAGCTTTTTCCTTTGAGTCATGAAATACAATTTCCTGAACCTGAGTAAAATTTTTCAAAAAATTCAAGTATCTGACCTACTGAGCTGGCTCGCTAAACATGCATAGAGGCTCTCCTTGACATTCCTATTGGGCAGGTTAAACTACAGATTTGCGATAGAATGTATATATCTATCATTTTTTTTTCTATTTCGCTAATAATCTGAATATATCCGTTCAACAACCACACCTGCATTTTTAATACTATCTTTCAATAACCAACTAACACCAACAAGGATGACAAGCATGCATAGACTAGAAAAAAATTTGAGATTCAGAATCATGCTGATAAGACTAGAACTTCTATAGGAACATAGACAGCCCTAAACTAAGCATAACAATTAGAAAACAAGTAAATGGATATAAATCTGGGTAATGTGCCCTGTTGTCAGGTTATCATACTTTGAAATACCGAAATTGGTAACAGCTTCAGCCAACATGACAATAATCACATTGTCCATTAAAGAATGATTAGTCAGACCAACATAGCTATAAGAAAGAAACACCTTCATGGATTCATAGAAACCTGCCACCCCTATATACCAGTTACTGCTCTACTTCTATAAGCCACTTGACAGAATGCTATGCTTTCTGAATCTTAAGAAGAAGGAATAAGTAATGATTCAACCAAAATGATGAAGTGTCTCACTACCTTATCAACCGATAATTGCATCAACTGGCCAATAGAGTTGGCATGTGGAACAGGAAATATAGAATCCAGGTTCCTTGCTTTTCATATTGAGGATGTTACAGCTTGCAACACACAATCATACCAAGTTATAAAACTATCAATTTTTTTACTTTGCCTTCACCCATACCTCGAATATGCATTTGATAAATGCACTTCGACTAATGATAAGACTACTATTGCCTTGCATTTGATAATTATTTATTGACATTAAGTATAAAATGCGAAAAGAGGAGTAAACACATTACTAAGCCAAGCTCAGGAAAGACAGTAAAAAAACTTGATATCAACTAATTCAAAACAAGTCCAGTGCTTTTGTTAGCAGATCAAATATTGCAGCAGCAAACTTGGCAAAAGCTGTTCAAATCTGATAACTTTAACAAAGAAATTGTTTCCTTTAGACCTAACAACAATATTATTAAGACTTCAATCGCATTTGCCATAAATTGAAATATTACCAATTGCTAACACAAAATTAGGTCTTTCTTCTGAGACGTTTCCTCAGCTTCTTGTACTTGTGCTTGTTCATCTTCTTCTTCCTTTTCTTTTTCACGCTATCGGCCCACATCCCGGAATCCTCCTCATCTGCCGCATCGCTGATCGACCCGGTTGCCAAAATCGGGTATGTGGACAACCCAAATGGATGGATCGACGAAAACGGTAAGGAATCAAAATGGGAGAAGCTGTCCACTTTGGATGAACCCGAAAGAGGAATGCGATTGATTTCATTTATTGGGGCAATAGGTTGGGGGATTAGTGCGGGATCACGCGAGTGAAAAGAATGATTATGGAGGGAAGCGAGAATTCTTGACGGAGGCGGTGGATTTTTGAGGAGTTTTTGGAGAGTCGATAGAGCCATGGTTGAGGAAAGAGCAGATGTGCTCCGTTCCGGAATCAACTACGAACTCGGTTGTTGTGATCGACTCAGCAACCCTAATTGAGTTCTTATTTCTTATTTTTTTTTAAAATCATGATATACAACAGAAATTAGAGTACGATTAATTGATCCAAAACATTCGATTTCACTGTGTGATATGCCATTACAAATAGGGTAGAATTTAATCGAGTCTGTTTCTTAATTTTTTTTTTGTATGTAAAAAGATTCAATATTTTTGAAGAATCATTCTAAATTGTTTTCAAAATTATCATTCTTGTATAACAAGTGTTCTTAAATAATTAAATAAAAAAATATAGACATTATATGTTTCGAGAAAAATTAGAGAAATTTTAAAACATATGAAAAATTCAAAAAATAAAAAAAAATACATTGTACAAAAAATTTTTAGGAAAATATTTTTGAAAGGGCATGGAAATGTGAAAACACATTTCATGGTATGGGTTTGTAAAAATTAAACTAGTTCAAAAAAATATGTAAAATTTAGAAAATAAAAAAAGTGATTTTTGATGCAAGAAATTTCAAGAAAATGTTTGTAGAAGGGCTCGAAAATGTAAAATACGTTTAAGGGCCTGATTTCAAAAAAAGTCAAAAACTCTCATAAAATTATGGAATATTTAAAAAATAAAAAAATAAATTAGATGCAAGAATTTTTAAGAAAATATTTGTGAAAGGGTCTGAAAATGTGAAAATATGGTTTAATAAGAAATAAAAAAAGCTCTCACAAATTCATGAAATATAGTAAAATAAAAAAAATAATTGTGTAGTAAAAATTAAAAAAACGTTTCTAGAAGGGACACAAAATGTTATACTACATTTCGGAGTCCGCGGGTTCGTAAAAATAAAAAACACCTAAGAAATTATGAGGAGGGGTTTGCAAGGTGCAGGTCATACATCAAATATACAGAAGTGTAGTGATTATTTCATAAACACAAAATAATTATTTATGGCATGGCTTGAAATTGCCAGCTCTCCATAGCATATGCCAACTCTTATAAACATATGAAAAATAAACAACATAGTCAAATAACACAACATAAGAAACAATGAAAATGCAACTATGACCTTGAATAGCAGCAAGATCTGATAATCCAGTAAATAACATTTAATATCTTATCTCCGGGATCTCCTCGTGGCAACAACAAAAAGTGATGTATTTCTCCATAGCTTGGTGGCACTCGGGGCACTTGAGGCGCTCAGGAATCCGACCAATGGTGCTCAGGAACTCGAACCGACAACAAGGATGAGCAATGCCATGAAGCTTGTCATGATGTTCCTTAAAAGACAGATCAAACCCTTTAACAGGAATGTGTTCCCTCCACATTTCATACTCTATCAATGTAGGCAAAACGGTCGAGCTATGTCCATTTACAACCACATTAGACCCTCGACTAAGAACCGCCCACCCGCCCTCTTTGTCATAGCTTAAAAGCTTCTTGATTTCTTGCATCACCGGGTCGTGGTCATCGATCTTCCCGAGCTGAATCTTGGAGAACAACATGCTTTCTAGCCTTGCCCAAAAGAACCATATCATTGTCATGTCTTGCCACACGTGGCTAAGCTTCTCGACCGTGATTGTCCCTATTGCCTGTTGAACTTTGTCCCGTTTTGTGCTCTTGCCAACATATACCATCTCTAGTGGTATTCGTGCTGCTTGTGCAACGGCTTTGGCATTTGTTGTGAACTTCCTTATCCATTCGATGTCGTCTCCTCCATATAAGAATATGTACTTTCCTTCTTTGATCTAATCAAACACGAGCAGTTCAGTTCAGCTTTAATAAAATCTATTAAGTTTAATTCAGTTCAACTCTAATAAGTCCTAAAGAACAGGGCCTTAGTATTGTTATCGTGTGGTTATAGGTGTCTTATAAAATAGTGTTATTTACCCTATGGAGGATAGTTGGTAGTGCTATAGTGTGGTTATAGGTCTCTTATAAGAAGTGTTATATATCCAATTGAGGATAGTTAGAAGTGTTATAGATTGCTCATAGGTCTCTTCTAAAGTAGTGTTATTTACCCAATTGAGGATAGTTAGAAGTGTTATAGATTGCTTATAGGTCTCTTATAAAGTAGTGTTATTTACCCAATTGAGGATAGTTGGATCAATGCCGTCAATGAGAAGCTCGAGCCGCCAAGATTCTTCCTTCCAGAGAGACTCTTCTCTCATGGTGGTGAAAGGGAAAGCATTGCTGCCCCAAATCCACATCATGTGAAGTGCATTCGGGCTTACAACTTTTCCTTGGGGATCGAGAACCACTAGAATAGGCTTGTTCCTGAAGTGCCAAACCTCTTTGATGAATCTGATCACCACTTTCTCAACTATAGTTGGATGGTACACCGAGTACCACGACATTGTAGCCTGCAGGGACTCAAATTGCTTATGCATTTCATCAGTATAAGGTATAGTTCGGTCCACAATTGGGATCCAGACCACCTCGTATTGACTCTCCAACCTTGTAGCATGGACTCGAGATTCATTGTAAATTTGTTCGAGGATTGAAAGCTCGTCTTGGGAGATATTGAGGCCCGAAATCAGCAGCAACACATTCTTCCTCCTCAACACATCAAGGTTAACCTATCCAGGAAATGATCAAGAGTTAAGCACAAAAAGCTTCTCTTATACTAATAATAAATATGGTATAAGAACAGACCCTTCTCTTGGTTGAGCCATCAACAAGGGGTGGAATATCGTCCTTGGAGTAAATCAAAGCCTTGAGGATCTTCATGTTGTCAATGTGGATTGTGTCAAAGAGATTCAATAGCATTTGATAGGTTTCAACATTTATCTTCTCCTCTGCACTCTCACAAATTAAGCTTCACATAACACCTCTAATTATATAACTTAAAAAGGCCAATCAAAAGCAAGCAGACCTATGTGATGGTTGCAAATGGATAGCTGCTTATTGAGATGCTCATAAATGTTCTGGAGTTTATGTGCCAACGTTGATAGCTCCCATGCCTCATTGGTGCCAAACCTGAAAATGTTCTCAAATTGATGCAACAACACTACAAATTTCTATAGCATAAGATCTAATGCATTTTAATCCCCTAAATTTCACAACTTTTGTCCACTTCCACTCATTCTCGTTAGGCCGGAAAAAACACACACCAAATTATTGTCTGAATGACACATGTCAGTTAGTTTCTAGTTGTTCTTGACTTTTCAAGTCAATATTCCAATTAGAAGTTGACACGCAGCAAACTAGTGCACTTTTGCCAAGTTCACACAAAAAAGTGACAAAATCGAACGGTGTAAAACGTACTGATCATGGCCCATAGTGGAGAGAGTGGTGATCTGAGTAGCACATGCCACAATGCTCCTAATGGTCCAATAAACAGCAGTAGGAATATGGGCAATGGCAGCAGTGAGAGCTGGAACATCAGGGGAAATGTAGAGAGAAGGCAATTCTCTGAACTGGACAATGCAATTGGTCACCTCCATCATGACCTTAATGAGGTTGTTGAGTGCATCAAATTTGGGCTTCAAAGGGACAATGTGTTCAAGGATAGAGGGCAACTGCTTTAGGATAGCCATTGATTTGGCAAGTGGGTTTGTTGAGTAAATTTGGGCTAGCAGCCAAAATTCGCCGTAATTTAAAGCAAAAGCTGCTATTGTTAGCACCAACTTAGCATCCCACGAGTAACTGGAAAGCATGTTGAATAGTGTAAGTGTTGTTGCATGTGCATCTGCTTCACTCATTGCCTTATATGATATCTGCACAAATTATTCACATTTGATTCGTTCCTACGTGTAAAACTCTTAAGGTAATTTTTTTTTTCTCTACGTTTCTTCTATGGATCAGGATCCTCTGCAGTTCTTTTTAGAACTGCAGAGTGAAGTTCCCCCATCTTTACCTTCCATTTCACCATGAAGGGCCTAGATTTAACTTGCTTTTTTTGCAAAAATTACAGTTGTGCCATTACAGACACGACTGTTCTCTGCAGTTTTGCAGACAATCCCTACCCTTCTTGGATTATGTCAAAATTTGTTCAGAGTAGGAAATTGAGTTGAAAACTTAGTCATGTAACACTCAAGACTCAACCGTATATTCGGTGAAAAAGAAAAATAAAAGAATTGACAAAATACATCAATAGTACCTTAAATTTTACATAAATAGTATATTGCCTCAATTTTAAAAAAAATCCTCTCAACTCCTTCAACTTACAAAAATGAACCAGTTAACCCCTTTAACTTGTAAAAAGTGAACCAGTTAACCCCTTCTACTTGCAAAATGCACAAATCTGTCTTGTTATTACCTCTTGTCAATTATTAGTTGACTTGACTTTTCAAAGTGTCATTTTTCTCTGTTTAACCTCAACATGTGGCATTTAGGGGCAAGCTGATTCATTTTTTAAAGTTGAAGAATGTTGATTGGTGCATCTTTGCAGCTCGAGTGGATTGAGATGACTTCTTTAAAGTTTAGAGTTATTTTTTTTTTTTTTTGATAATAAAGTTTAGAGTTATTTGTATGAAGGTTAATGATATATTATTTAGTCTAAAAAGTATTGTCAAATTTTAAGCTATGACTGTCCAGATTAAGTTTTCTTAATTAGGCTTGACCCATTTGGAGACAAGTTATCAAGTTATGGGTCAAATGGTTACCTCGCATGCAATTCTGTCGATAACAAACGAGAGAGCTTCAAGCATGGAAATGAAATTCGCTTGGCGGTTCGTGTCCTCAATTTCTTCATGAGTTTGGCCAGCCTAATTAATGCAAATCAATTAATTAACAAGAAGAGATCAAACAAACTGAAAAAATTAATAAGCTAGATTTCTTACAAACAGAACAATCAATGTACCTTAACAACGGTGTCAGATGGAGGAAAAGAACTGGCCCTAGTGAGAATATCGTCGACGATATTGAGAAGAGGACGAACATCGAATTCCAGATCATCGGGAGCGTGAGTTGCAAGAACTTGTTTCATCATCGAGTTTTCATCGGACAATGCTAACATGCTTCTGTCGCTCTTTATCAGTTGCTGAGCGTTGGATGTTGGATTCATGCTTGAAAATGGCCTCAACGCCATGGCTAAGTTGATTTTGATTGTTGTATGAGTTTGATTTTGTGGGGGATTGAATGGGGGAATTTATATTGGGGAGAAGTTGGAATAAGGAGAGATCTAAGTAATGGATCAACTTCTTTGCTTGGGATGAAATCAATGGCAGTAAAACGTTAGAGACAATGTTGTCTGTTTGGAATCAAGATGTAGCTCACTGTTCAAGTTAGTTTTGTTACCACCTCTTGCAACTATATGCATGTTTATCCTATAAATTGCCTCGCTGAATCCTGCTTTATTAATTAAATTCTATAGTTTATTATATATGTTTAAATTGATTTATGTGATTAAGGATTAATAATTTTGTTATAGAGTGTCTTGTATATGTTAACGTGTAGTTCTTTAAATTATCCAATTCAAGTAGTGCTTGATTTATTCATACGTGAAAGATTCAGTTTTATTATATTTTAATTGGAATATCTCATTTACTCTAATTTTGACATATGTAACAGTTAACGATAAAACACGACAATTAGAACGACAACTCAATGAAATTGGCCTTTGATTTATGATTTGAATTTAGTTCTTCTACAAAATTATTATTACAGTGAAAAAATGTATTTGAGTGAGTAATTGTATACGTGGTGTAGAATTCCTTACTTTGATTCCCTCTTTTAAATATGTAAAAAGAATGGATAAATTGCTTTTTCTGTTCTTAAAACAAAGAAGAAAGAGTGAACATGAAAAGATAATGAAAGTTAGATTTGATTTGATACCTTGCTTTTCTTGAAATTTGTATCTCTTGTACTACAATAGATATATACCATAGATGGAAAAAATTTCTAAATGACAAATTTAATCAATTCTTGTTAATTAATAATTGATCATACATTTCAGCCGAAAAAATACATATATACTTTATTTTACATGAAGTAAACATTTCCTTATACATGTCACCACTAAATTAAATGATGAAACATGCATCTCATCTAATGGTGAAATCAGTTATTGGTCATTATATTCTTTTAAATAAGGAAGTTGATATCTTTATTCTTGAAGATCGGGTGACCTTCAATGTAAATCTTAACATGTAGTCTAGGTTACATTTTGGGTGTAACTAGTAAACATATTAAAATGTGCATGGAGAGTCAGTTTGGGAAGGTTGGTAAAGAAAAAAGTAAAAAGACTTAAATGAAATTATTGTGAGTTAATAGTCGTAACTGGATTCAACGGTTTAAATAGTGTACTTTTTCCACATGAATGATTATTTACAGCTTACCAAAGTTGAAGGGAACTGGAATCTATAGACAACTTCACAAGGGTGTAAACGCATTAGCCAATATATTATTCTTCTTTTTTGTAATTGTATTATACATTTTTTTAATAACTAATTAAACTTTGAAGAGATTGAGTTTCGAACCCAAAACCTTCCGCCTGCCATCTATCTTGTGAGAACAAATTACATTGTCTTTTTCAACACTCACATAGTACACTTGTCTATTTTCTATTCCCAATAAATAAATGAAAGAAAGATGAATTAGAAAGAAAAGCAACACTATGTGTAGTAGAGTAAAATGAACAACTTGAATGTCGCACTATCCATCTTTGTAAATGTCTCATGCGATACATGACAAAGCATTAATCTTTTTACTGAGCCCATATTGTTGCTTCAACGCCAGAACTGCTCATGGAACTAACTCTGTTGTGTTTCAGGAGATGAACTATCCAACGAAGTGTATTTGAAATTACCAGAATACATGGCTTCTTTGTCTGCTCATTTAATGTCACAAGAGAGAGCTGAAATAGCAAGCATTGAAAGGAAAATCAAATGGCATAACTTTTACAGTAAATCAAAATGCGAAAGAAACGTACCAGTTAGGGATAAACAAGTGACCTCCTGTCGTACATATCTTGCCATTGCCTGAACACACAAGTGAGCATTCAAAAACTCAATCTTGTTAATGCATGAGAATGACAAACTTGAAATTTCGGTTATTTACATGAACAAATTTGCACTTGTGAAAAACCCGAAAAGAAAAATGAGAACATGCCTGGACAGAGCGCAATGCAGTAGGATCTGGTACCGAAGCACCATCATCAGAGAAGACGTTCCTGCAATGAACACAACTCGAATGATAATATTTAAGACATACATGCCAATGCCATTTTAAGAGTTCAAATAGATTCCACGGATCAGAAGATAACATCACTATTTCTCTCAGATCTAGCATTAATAACTAGATTCAGTTCAATAGAAAAGTGAGTTTGTCTGTACATAAAAATTATGATCTGCATTGACATTGTTATGCAAGATTTTCAATATAGATAGATATTCACAGGCTCAAGTATAATGCTCAACTTACTTCCATAGCGTTTTCACTAGCTGGCCTGGCTTGGCTTCTGGAAGCAAGGCAGCATCATATGCAACAAAATTTCCATAGAACATATTCTCCAACTCTTTCATCCACTTGCTCAATAGTAAGTTAACCTGCCATTTTAAAGGCACGAATTGCACAGACCTCGGATTAATTTTTCATATTTTTATCACAGAGCCAAGAAAGCCTGTGGAGCCTTCTGCTAAAATTTATTAGCTGTTCAAAAAATTAAGAAGCAATGTTGCT
>CAOJBJ010591866.1:0-16760 GCA_948291685.1 Euphorbia celastroides
CTTACTTTGCTTTTTACTCACTAACCCACTGATCACTCAGCTTTGCTGACATATCAGTGCTGCATTCATTCTGCACTTAAATTCCAGTCACTGAAAAACTTCGCTGAGACTTAACATTCTCAGCGTCGCTGTGTCAGTATCAGCGAAGATAAATATTCGTCGCTGATCAGAAGGGGCAAAACGACAAGTTTTTAAAAGACTTAATTTAAAACGTTTTTAACCGATAAAAGTCATTCACCCCCCCTCTGACACGTGTTATTAAGCCTAAGGGGACCAACAGCAGCTTTATTAGTTAAGGCACTGAAGACCTGACAAAAATTGGTACAAGAGTACAAGATCGAAGCAATTGTCTCAGGGAATATACAATCAATCATAAACTCTCATAAACTATCGACGAAACGATAACAGAAAGCCATAAATTAGAGCCAGAATCAAATGCATCAACTACGACAAACAGAGCTAAGAAAACACGAAGTAAAAGAGAAGAAATCACCGCCTTTCAAAAGGAAACGCAAACCAGACAAAGGAGGATATGAAATCGTCAGAGAGAGCAAGACGCAGAGAGAAAAACCAGTGAATGAAAACGCCGAAAAAAGAAAAAATGAGGCTAACCCTAATTTCTGGCCTTGAGAGCAAATTTATACCATAATCCTATCATTAAAATGGAGCCGGTTAGCAACATATGGGCTTGGCCCCGAGTCCATCGTTGATAAAAGAGGGCCTCAGAACACTCGAGCAGCACCCAACATCTCTGCAACACTTTCAGCACTTTCAGTCCGTACAAGCTGCAATCACCGGCGTAAATTAGTGGTCCAGACCTCAGTTACTGTATGTACGGGGACTGGGCAACAAAGCCTGAGTATCTAAACTTTTTATGTAAAGCGGACTTTGTGGTTTCGCAGAATTTGCAAACAGAGAATTTCCGATATTTGGTCATATAAAAAATGCGGGTTACCTTATATTTGACAATGATAAGTTTATTGCTATAAAAGGTTTTGATCTGACGTTGGTATAAGGTTGTTTTTTTTTTTATAAAATGATATAAGGTCTTTGAAATTGTAGAAAGCATCATATTTACATTCTTGTTATTATGCCTAGTAAGCTTCTTAGAAGAAGCGCTTCAAAAAATGAATGGGACTATTTATTGTCAAGCAGACAGTTCGCCTTACTATATGGGTCAGTAGTCCAGCTGATTACAAGCCAGTAAGTGTGGCTGAATTTGAACAATGTTTTGCACACAAAATTAAACTTCAAAAGCTCAGCATCGAAAATTTGACAGCATTAATTACAAATATTATTTTTGCCTATTCTTCTCATCATTCATTGAGTGATAACCTTAATATTTGGCACTGTGCCTTATATGTTAATTTTATGAATGCATGCATGACGGGGCACTAGTAGGGGCTTTTGGGGCATATGCGGATTTGCATTTTTTAAAAAATTTGAATTAATAGCTGAACTGAATTTATAATATAATACGATATGTAAAATATATGGTTTTAGTTGTGTTAAAAATTGTTGGGTGTTAAAAGTGGTATAAATATCATTATCTAAGGTACAAAATAAATTATTTTTGGGTTTAAGATTCAAAATGATAAATTTTATTGTAAAAGTCTTTAATAAATCTTAATTTAACTAACTAAACTATTTTTTATGGATAAAAAAAATTAAAACCATATCTATTATATATAAAAAGAATTTAAAAAATTAAGTTTAGGTGGCACGTAAACGAATTAAATCGGACTATATACAAGCTTAAGCTCGGTCAAGGGCCTAGAAATGACCCGGAAAACCTAAAGCGCAATGACGAATCCCAAAATATCGCTTAAACGGGGTGAGACAAGAATTTTAAAACACTGATCACAACATGTATGTTGAAGATATGAACCGATTGTGGGTTGTTGTGGAGGAGAGAAGAAGGCGAAAAAGGAGCATGCTATTGCGAAATTTAAGGGAACAAAGCACAATTTAATTGAGATGACGTTGACTTAAATGAGAAAGCACAATGGCCTGAGTAAAAATGAATATGGTAGGGGTCCTCTCCGCGTGACTGTGTTGTCTATTCCAAATTTAGTTCACTGTTCCATTGTGAGATATTATTTATTTAAGGTCAATTAAGAAATTAGGAAATTAATTAAGTTTAATATCCTTGGTCAATTAAGAAATTAGGAAATTAATTAAGTTTAATACCCTTGTATTATTTTTATTATTTATTTAAGGGTTAAAAAACTGAATTTCCCAAAATGTCCTTGACCACGTCAGCCATTTTAACGGTACATCCCTTTTTTACTAACTTTGAAAAGCACAAATTCTTTTTGAGAAAAAAAACCACAAACCCCGTTTTAAAAATGCCGAAAAGCACAGGGTACTTTTCTGTACTTTATCAATTCTTTTCACTTAGTTATTGCATTGTTAAGTAGTTTAATCATATTTTTCATTTTAAAATATATAAATTTAATTTGTTAAACATTTTCTTCAGAACAATTTATTATATCATAGTTAATCAAGTTGTTAAAATCACATTATTAAAAGTTTGATTACTATTTTTTTAGAACTGTTATTGATTGTTTATCATATCATATTTTAATAGATTAAAATATTAAAAATAATAAAAATTAGCACACGTAAAATGAAAAAAACACAAAAATGTATTGATTTTGATCTTTAATTTCATCCAACACTTTAAATCAACTTTTCATTCCAAAAAATACATTCCAAACAACTTTTCATCTTAAAGATTTCGTTGGGGTCTCCTTCCCTTTTCTTGTGTGGTCCCCTCTTGATGTCATCACTACATCATCATTTTTTTGAATTTTCTTATCTTATTTTGCAATTATCTAAAAAACCGTTCATTTTTTTATTTTCCGCTTTAGAGTTTTTTGTTCGTCTCATTTTTATCTTCAAAACGCTATCCATTGTCATATACTTTTTCGGATTCTTTTCGATTTCTCGTTATCTAGTAGGAAACTAGTAAAAATCTAGTAGGAAGCCAACGCACGAAACTGTGAATTCATAAAAACTGAATTACTTCCTACCAGTTAGCTACCATATACTTACCAGATACTTAAAAAAGAAACTGTAAATTCGTAAACATGCTAACTTCCTACCAGGTAGCTACCATGTAATTACCAGATACTACAAAAATACGTAACTGCCAGTAACGTCCTACCAGATAGCTACTGTGTGACTACCAGTTAATACAAAAACCGAAACTGCAGAATCAAATACAGACATAAATACAGATATGATAAACATATCAATTTGCATCTTTGAATTTTATCATTCAAGATAGAAAATCAATATATTAAACAGACAAATAGGTTACAAATCTAATCAAAATTCAAATGTAATCGAATAGAAGAAGATTTTGATTATAAATATAAAAGAAGCAGCCTGGAAAATATAAAATAAAAAAAACTTACAACGACATATTTGTCACATAAAAGCCAGATTTTGATGACGAATTATAAATCGTCATGAAGGCAACTCACATACAATGACAAAGCATGCGATGATGATGTTTTGTCACATATTATCTCCAATTACAAAAAGTATATTTTCATGACGATTTTGATCATAAAATGCTAAATTCTTTCATGACAAATAAAACATCAACAAATATACACTATAATGACAATATAGAACATTATGTGATTTACATAACTGTCACAACAGGTATTAATTCAATGACAATTTCATATTTTTGTAAATTTTTATTTTATTGTGACAACATTTAAATTTAGTGACAATTTTGTTCAATATTTATGACAACTTCGATGTCACCAAACTTACTAATATTCCGTATTTACTTGAAATTCGTCATCTAATCCTAGTTCCGCCACTGGTTAATTACAATGAAAAAGTCCTAAATAGATCATTGCACTTAATTTACTGAATTACTAATAATGCAGTAAGTCTTATTCACGTTTTATTAATTACAAGCCTACCAGCTCTAATACATATGTAATATAAAATACAGTTTACAACATTACCTCCAATTAGAAGAAAGTTTATAATATTGAACATTCCAATAATTAGAATATTAGCAACCAGAGTTTCCTTAAACAAGGGTACAGAACCTTACAAAGACCCCTTAAAATATTCGTAGTAGCTACCAACATTGCCTAAGAAAGAGACTTACTATTTCCAGGTAATAGGTTAAGAAAAATATTTTGTTGTGCCGTGAAATAAAATTCATCAGCGATTTCTGTAATGACATGAGGCATCAGTAGGTACGTGGATAATGAGAATTCCGAGGCTTAGTCAAAGCCGTATGTTTCAAGATTATTTCCCTGTAACTATCATTACTACGGTTCCTGATAGCATTCCAATCCCCATCCTTTTAACCAGAGTGACTATGAATATGCGGGATGCCATCCTTCACAGTACTGGAATCATACTTATTTCATGAAAAAAGAAATATAAATACTGACAAAACTCAGCCAAGTCTTTAAAAATTGAACATTGCTTTTTATGGTCCCTTGAACCAATACACTGGTTGAAAGCGTTGGCTTGTAAGTGTGTTTCAGGTTTTTGCACGGCAAAAGTAAGGTTGTAAATAATGGTTAATACCTATAAAGGTATCAATCCCAACCAATACTTAACCTCTTCTACTTGTTGTAGCGTTGAAAGAGTCCATGGATTGGCAGCATTTCTATTAACAGATAATTCTGTTGGGCTCCTAACTATGGCTACTTTGTCTAGAAATCTGAAAACATCACGTAGCCATAAAACCTAATAAAAGTTAAACTAAAACTAAAAGCCATTATTTAGATTTATGTTACTCTAGTTTTATTAATAATGGTTCGGAAGCGGGAAAGGAATTATGTTACTTTACCTAAATCGACTTGTATAATCAAGTTGAGTGGTAGTTGAGTTAAACAAAGAAATTGGCCCATTTGTTGGAACCTCCAGTTTTCTCTTTTTGAATGTGGCAACACAAATATGTGCAAAACTCTTAAAAAGGTTGTGTTCAGGTGCAACCATACATACAAGTCTTTACTCCAATTGAATGCTCCCGCAGAAAGAAATGTAAATAAGAGAAGGAAAGAAAATTGGTGTAGAAGTTCTTGAAGGTTAGATTCTCACACCACCAATCCCCAAGAAAGAAAATAATCTACGTGTAAAATAGTTCCACACAACGAATCTTGTTCTCTCATTTGATTTTGGGTGGAATTGATCTTTGCCAAAAACTATGGGAACTTGGTGTGAATCCCTGGATAAACTGTGGGGACATGGTGCGCATTACCGCTATCATTGTTATTTACGTTCTCGTCCCGGAGATTGAGCTCCACCATTACAAATGTATAATAAAAGACCAAGAAAGAAACATCAATACGTTATGAGGATCTAATTCTTTAATAAATGTCACTATAGCCCTTCTCAAATTGAATTTATAATTTAATTCTACATATAAAAGCAAATTCCAAGAATATATTTTCTCATTTCATGTATATCTTCATATTATATTGATTTCCAAAGAAATTCACATCTATAAAATATCAAAACACAAAAATATTTGTAAAACATAATGAACGTCTTGTATTAATTATTGTATTGACCAATTCGAGACGCTGACTATTCCTGCCCAGTTTAGACCATTTTTTCCCAGACCTTGAACAGTCTTCATTGACTACTCAGCGCACTAACCATTTTAATTCTAGTCAGTGTCGCTCACCTGTATTGACTGAATTTGCCCAGTCTTGACTTTTGCTGACTAGATTCATGCTGAGTGTAATTCGTTGATCAATATTTGTTGATACTATTACACTAACCAGCTATACTGATCCTGCTCCACTGACAAATTGGTGTAGGGATTGGAATGTTGCAAAGTAATGCAATTGAATGCTCTAGCAGAAAGAAATGTTAATAAGGGAAGGAAAGAAAATTGGTATAGGAGTTCTTGAAGGCTAAATTCTCAGACCACCAATTCTGAATAAAAGAAAACAATCTACGTGTGAAATAGTTTCACACAACGAATCTTGTTCTCCCATTTGATTTTTGGTGGAATTGGCCTATGGCAAAAACTAAACTGCTTATATGGATTTCAGCTAATCCAACTTGGATGCGTATCAAAGCACTATAAATAAGGCCTTACTCAAGTCTAGTTCCTTCTAGACTAGGTATTGCACTGCACGTAAATAATGTCATGCCCTGAAATTTCGCAACAAATTAATTAGTAAATGATTTCATCAATATATTGGCGTACATTCAATCCAATTAACATTACATACCGTGAGACATGTGACTAGACCGGAGGCAAAGCAGTAAAACATACCAATAAAAACGTCAGCGAAATAACTAAATACGAAAGTCAGATGATCACTATCAGATATGAATACATAAAACTTTATTGTTTTTTCAATCGTCGTTCGGTGCTTTACAGTAAGATAGTGAATAAAGTATGATGTTAAGGCTGCAAATGTGAACGCTCGAAATGCCCGGCAACTTGTTATGAGGTTTCAAAAATAGTCAACATGATGTCTATTATATACATTTGAATTTCTAGTGATACATAACAAGTAGTCACAGAGAATAAATGGCATCGAGCGAATCCCCGGATAAACTGTGGGGACTTGGTGCGCATTACCGCTATCGTTGTTATTTGCATTCTCATCCTCGAAATTGAGCTTCACTGTTACAAATGTATAATAAAAGACCAAGAAAGAAACATCAATATATTATGAGGATCTACTTCTTCAATAAATGTCACTACTATCCTTCTCAAATTGAATCTATAATTGAATTCAACATATAAAAGCAAATTCCAAGAACATATTTTCTCATTTCATGTTTATCCTCATATTATATTGATTTCCAAAGAAATTCAATTTTATAAAATATCAAAACACAAAAATATTTGTTAAACATAATGAATGTCTTTTATTTATTGTTGTATTGACCAATTCGAGTGACGCTGACTATTCCTGCCCGGTTTAGACCATTTTTGCCCGGTTCTTGAATAGTCTTCATTGACTACTCAGCACACTGTCCATTTTAATTCCAGTCAGTGTCGTTGACCTGTATTGACAAAATTCACCGAGTCTTGACTTTTACTGACCAAATTCATGCTCAGTGTACTTCATTGATCAATCTCTGTTGATCCTGTTATTTTGACCAACCATGTTGATCCTGCTCCACTGACAAATTAGTCTAAGGATTGGAAATGCAATTGAATGTTCTCGTAGAAAGAAATGTAAATAAGGGAAGGAAAGAAAATTGGTGTAGGAGTTTTTGAAGGTTAAATTCACAGACCACCAATCCCAAAGAAAAGAAAATAATCTACGTGTGAAATAGTTTCACACAACAAATCTTTTTCTCCTATTTGATTTTGGGTGGAATTGGCCTGTGCTAAAAACTATGCTACTTATTTGGATTTCAGGTAATCCAACTTGGATGAGTGTCAAAGCACTATAAATAAGGCCTTACTCAAGTTTAGTTCCTTCCAGACTTGGTATTGCGCTGCACATATATAATGTCATGCCTTGAAATTTCACAACAAATTAGTTAGTAAATGATTTCATCAATATATTGGCGTACGTTCAATCCAATTAACATTACATATCGTGAGACATGCGACTAGACCGGAGGCAAAGCAGTAAAACATACCAATAAAAGCGTTAGTGAAATAACTAAACACTAAAGTCAAATTATCACTATCAGACATGAATACATAAAACTTTATTGTTGTTTAATCATCGTTTGGTGCTTTGCAGTAAGATAGTGATTAAAGTATGATGTGAAGGCTGTAAATGCGAATGCTCGAAATGCCTGGCAACCTGTAATGAGGTTTCAAAAATAGTCAGCATGATGTCTATTATACACATTTGAATTTCTAGTGATACATAACAAGTAGTCGCCAAGAATAAATGGCATCGAGCGAATCCCCGGATAAACTGTGGGGACTTGGTGCGCATTACCGCTATCGTTGTTATTTGCATTCTCATCCTTGAAATTGAGCTCCACTGTTACAAATGTATAATAAAAGACCAAGAAAGAAACATCAATACGTTATGAGGATCTACTTTTTCAATAAATGTCACTACAGTCCTACTCAAATTGAATCAATAATTGAATTTTACATATAAAAGCAAATTCTAGGAACGTATTTTCTAATTTCATATATATCCTCATATTATATTGATTTCCAAAGAAATTCACATTTATAAAATATCAAAACACAAAATATTTGTTAAACATAATAAACGTCTTGTATTAATTGTTGTATTGACTAATTCGAGTGATGTTGATTATTCCTCGTGGTTTAAACCAGTTTTTCTCAGCTCTTGAACAGTCTTCATTGACTACTCAACGCTATGACCATTTTAATTCCAGTCAGTGTCGCTGACCTGTATTGACTGAATTTGCCCAGTCTTGACTTTTGTTGACCAGATTCACGCTGAGTGTACTTTGTTGATCAATCTCTATTGATCTTGTTATGATAGTAGAGAAAAAAATGGGGTTTGTTGCAATTTTTACTAGAGATCCAATTTTTAATTTGAGCAAAAATTATGGAGGACAAGATTGCGGGTTGGATTTTTGGAGAAATTGTTCAGATATTTGGGAGAGAATAAGGAACATAAATTATTTTTTCAGAACATATATATTTTGTTAAACTTTAATTTTTTTTATTTTCATGATAAATGTGGTTTGTAGAAGCCAAAATAATATTTTAGTATTTGAGTATATACGTTAAAAGCCCTTATTACTTCCATTTCTTTTGGTGTTCATTTTTCATTCAGGGTTCGCATCGAGACTTTGCAACAACCCTATTGTTTTTCATTGGTTGGAATATTTGGTAACGAAGGAACTTGATTATCTTCGAGGGTGAACGTCATCCAGAGGATATGTCGCCATTCCGCCGGATCCGAAAAGTCATAAAAGTGTAAATTAGATCGGTAGAGATGAACCTTGCCCTTGTAAAGTCGTAGATATGAAACTTGCCCAAAAAAAAGGCAATAGTGGACCCATGTCCACGTGTACAAAGTTTTCACTCAACTCCATTAACAATTCGTTATAAACTCAGGTTTTTCGATTATACTCTTTCTTTGCTTATTTAATTCATTCATTTATTTATTTATTATACCTTTTCTGTTTTCCTAATTATTTGACAAATTTCAAGCTTTTCAGCTATATAATCTAGATTTTTTCTGTTTTTCTCTTATACTCAATTTAGTCACCATAATTGCCTCTTTGCAGATCCATTATTATTTTCTTGCTTTTTCAGTCAATAGATTCATAATTTAAGATTCGATTGCATTAATCTGCTAGTATAACACCCCCAATTGGACCCATTAAAGCAGAGTACCCAATGAGCCATGTGTAAACAAAGCTTTCACTTATTTAAGCAATCTCCATGACTGAAATGCAATTCCAACCAAAGCAGTCAAAATAAACTCGTTCAACTCTTTGTTTCTGCTTCTCTCTATGAATATCGATCACGTAACGGCTGCCACCGCTATCATTTTTGCGGTGGTTTTCGGGCTGATTTTTCTTTTACTTCTTTTTGTCCTCGTGAGAATTGTGATTATGTCTAGTCGATATTTTTGCTGATTTGTTTATAAAATAAGGGACAACCATATCATTCACACTATATTGTTATTACATATACTACACATATCATTCTCATTGTTGACTATACTAAAAAAACATTTTATCAAACACCTTATATTCATCTTTTAAACACCATCATATTCATCAGCGTTTTGCGTTTGACATCACCATTTTGCATTCAACTACTCGTACGCAACTCATCAAAATTAATGAAATTAAATTAAAAAAAAAATTCATTTAAATGATTCAACAATCATAACTAAACCAAAGATCCCTAAATAATATCACTAAAGAGTGAACTCAAAATTAAGATTGAAGAATGGAACACAATTGAAATTAGAACTGGAGAGTGGAATAGACCGGAATAAGTTGAACTACGAATCAGGAGCAAATAAAGAAGAGGACTAGATTAATTTCATATCGAACCCCAAAGAGCAAATCGACATTTGAATCTTGAAGTGTGATTTGACTTGTCGAAAACCAAAATGAAGGGAAAAGATCGGACCATATTTGAGGGAGATCATGTAGTGAAAGAAGAGATGAAGGATTTAATTAGAGTTTCTTGAGAAGATGAAGATGATCGGGAATTGGAAGGGGATTAGGAATGACAATGTGAATGGGAGAGTTCTAATTAGCTGCTGTACTTAAAGATGTTATAGAGTGAAATTGAAAGTTAGAAAAAGAGATTTACGACAATAAGATGGATTAATGTTATACATGAAATACTTTGTAGAAAGTAAATACTCATGCCAATTTCTCTTTTTTTAATGACTTATGTTTATTAGCCGTAAAATAAAACTGAGAGTATATAGGTAAACAGAAACCCTAGAGAATAAAAGATTACGTAAATTCAGAATGAGGTAAAAAGTTTAACTTTTAAATCAAACTCATCCCAATTTGACAATTTAAAAAATAAATAAATAGAAACCATGTAATGTATCAAATAATTTTGATATCTTTACGATTTTCAAACTCATACAGTGGAAAAAAATGTAAAATCTTTTCATATAGTTGATTATACTCATGAAATGTGTATATGCAGATTAGCAAAATCATTAATTTTTTTACTAAATGATATAGTCTATTAAATCAAACCAGAACCAATAACAACTCAAATATAAGGTGGATAAATCCCCCTACATGTCGAAGAATCAACTGCTCTAACTAACAATTGCGCAGCATGATTCACAGACGGATTAACATAGACAATTCAAACTAATCTAAAATAACTACCGGAGTTAAAACACCGGCTCAACACAACCAACACAAACATACTAACCTTGCTTAAACGCAAGACAAACAAGCCATAAGGCAATTCTAACTAAAAAATGAAACAAAAAATAGATGTTGCAACCTATATTTCTTAATCTCAACTAATAATTTTGATCAACAACCATAAGCGTTTTTGAAAACCCCATAATCAATCGTTGTTGCAAATATAGAATAATCTTGTTTGAAGGAGAAATCTAGGTGTCTACTGTGAAAGATCACGTACGTATCTTGTTTAAAAACGGATGAAGTCCAACCCAAAACTCAAGATTGAGATGTGTAGCATCAGATCCATGATTGACGAAGCCGATCTTTTTGAAGAAACTAAAAATGTAGCAGCAAATTATTTAAAACTAAAAAAATAACTTACATCTTATAAGGAAGGAGGAAGAAGAAAACTAAAAACTTTTTTCTTTCTCCTCAATGATTGTTTGAGAAAAACGAAGAAGGAGCCAAAAGAGCAAGAAGGCGGGTAAGACGGCTAGGGTTTTCATTTTTAGCAAAATCATTAATTACACTTTAGTATTTGTGAGTATGTATATAAAATATATTTATGCTTCTAAACTTTGCATTTTACCAGTAAATAAGGAACAAATAATCTATTTCGCATGACTAATTAAAAAAACAACAAATGAACACGTACATTCGATTTATATGGCATGTAGAAACTTTAACACATACTTCACAAACACAATAAGCTACCGCTACTTCATAGACAAATCAGTCAAAATCTAATAAGTTGCTACCATCTTCTTCGTTTTAAGGATTTTTTACAAAAGCCCGATCAATATTTCCTATTCCTTTTGCTATTGCTTTCCATATTTTTGCTGTAGATAAATTTCAATTAAAATATTGTTGGTCCTTAGGAGTCCACAATATGAGTCAGAGGGGGGTGAATTACCCTTTTTCGCGGAAACAGATTTTTCTTTGAAAACAGTTCTGAGTCCGGACCTGAAGTCGATTTCGGATGCAGACAGAATGATTAAAGTTTGTTTGTAAAAACACAATCAATTTTTATCCTGGTTCGGCCACGCCTACCTCCAGTCCCCAGAACTCTTGTTGGGATTTAATTCACTAGTGGATTGCTATGCGGGCAGAAATCAAGCCGTTTACAAGTTTGTCTCCAAAATAAACCCCTTTCCGGATGTAGGATATACCACTAAACTCACTAGCTTAGCTAAGTCCTATCAAGAGGATATACCGTCTCTAAACTCTCACTAGTTCTAGAAACTGAGTCCCCACTTTTCAATCACCCGATCAAAAAGATTTTACAACACCGATTGCTTTCAGAAAATTTCTTGCTCTCGTTAGCTTTTCGAAAGAATCAGCAACTTCTTCAGGCTTTAAAATCTTCTATTTAAAGGTTGAGCAATAAATGCTACCATTGGAGAAGATTCAATCTGAATCATTGAAGAAGATAGTACTTGGCACATCCGGACTGTTGCTTTGACCGTTAGACCCAATTAAATGCCTGTTTGATTTTGGGATCTGTGTGCCAGTAGGAGATCATAGGATTTCAGATGATCTCTTGTGTTTGAAGGTCAACCTTGTAGCTTCTGAATCGGCAATGTAGTCCACACGCTCTGTTATCGACTACAAGGTGACTTTATGTCACTACCATGCTGCTGCTTTTGCTTTTAGTGCTTCTCTCTTCATTAAATGCTCCGACAGTTGGTGAAGAGCATTAAATGTATTTTGAAGAACGGATTTGATCTTTTCTCACATGCTTGGACATTTTGAAATTGTTTGAAACCGGATTTAGTTGTGTCCACGTGGAATCCGGATCTTCTCCTTACCAGCTGTCATTCCGAAACACCATAATCCGGATCTCTTTCTTCAGTTTTGACTTCAAGATTTTGTTTATCTTCAAACTCTTCTAGAAATGGGTCGGATCTTGACTTTGATCAGATCTTTAGCTTTGGTGAGCCACTTACAACAAATATATTCTTAAAAAAATAAATTGACTACATATAACAAGTCTTGTAATCTAATATTACCTTCTTCATGATGACCTATAGCAAAACCATGAAAATACTAATGACATTGATAAAAAGTAGAAGCATAAACTTCATAGTTGCAGTTTTCATTTGTTTGTTAAGGTTATTCCATATGCAATGGAGATATATAAAGAGTATACATAAGAAAACATAAATTTGTTAGGTAGTTAGGTACCACTGAGTCATTAATTATTTCGCTAACCTATGTATACACCTTTCATGAGTATAATCAACTAGGCGTAATATCCTATTTGGGCCTCCAATTATTTCCCAGATTTTAGTTTGGGACCCAAACTTTGCAAGTCACCAGTTTAGGCCCTCAACTATGAAAAAGTGGTGCAGTTGAGGGCATGAAGCTGATGTGGCATCCGAAGTGGCGTCCGGCGAATTTTCCGGCGCGTCTGAGTTTTTTCTGGTGACAAATCCGGCGAATGAAATCCCGGCGACCATGACTCTGACAATTATAACTTTTCCGGCGATAAAAATCCGGTAATCAAATTCCGGCAAACAAATTTTCAACCAAAAATCAATCACACGTTAACCAAATCAAATAAAAAAATACCCTGAACATCAAGAAGCATCATCAATTACTGCAAAATAAAATTCCGGCAAGCAAACCGACAAACTCAAATCTCCCCTCTCAAAAGCTTCAATTCAATAAAATCATCAATTCAGAACCAAGGGATCAGAAAGCCCCACTAAGAATGCAACGCAATTAAACAAAACAAAACATCAAAATCCAAGACATTCAAATAGTGAAATTAGAATTGAATTAGATAGAACAAAAACGGCGCACTAACCCAAAATGCGGCAGGGATCCAAGGGATCCATCTGTGGTTCTGGTCGGTACTGAAACGCTGGTCGGAGGTTGATGGTCGGCAATGGGTTCGCCGGAGATGAAAAAACGATGGTGAGATGGGGCTGTTTCGGTGAGTTTAGGGAATGAAGGGGAGAGGTAATTCCGCCCAAAACACCGCCACCCAAAACTGCCGTCGCTCAAAACCGCCACTGCCCAAAACGCCGCCCAAAGCCGCAGCCCTTACCGCCGGAGATTCGAACCGATTGAAGAAAAAAAAGGGAGCTCGATTCGGTGATGGATTTGGGGAAAGGGATGTACGGTTTTAATTTGGGTTTTTTTAAAAAAAATGTCATGCACGTCAAGTTTTTACTGGTTTGAAAAGTGAGTGTAATAATGCACGCGTGAATTTGCAACTGATTTAGTTCATCTCAACCCTCAACTGCACCACTTTTTCATAGTTAAAGGTCTAAACCGGTGATTTGCAAAATTTGGATCATAAACTGAAATTTAGGAAATAGTTGGGGGCCTAAATAGGACAATAGGCCAATCAAATATAAAAAGATTCTACATTTTTTTCCATTGTATGACTTTGAAACCTAAATGATATTAAAATCATCTGTTACATGTATGTTTCCTCTTTTAACTTTCAATTTCACTCTATAACATCTTTAAATACATCAGCTAATTAGAACTCTTCCATTCACATTCGTCATTCCTAATCCCCTTCCATTTTCCAACCATCTTCATATTCTCGATCAACTCTAATTAACCCCTTCATCGCTTCTTTCTTTCATTTTGGTTTTCGACAACACTTCAAGATTCAAATGCCAATTTGCTTGATTTGTGGTTCGATATGAAATTAATCTAGTCCTCTTCTTGATTTGCTCTCGATTCGTGGTTCGACTCGTTTCTGATCTGTTTTGCTCTTCAAATTTAATTTCAACTTTTCATTCTCCAATTTCGATTTGATTCCGCTCTTTAGTGATATTATTTAGGGATCTTTTGTTTCATTCTGATTGCTGAGTCATTTGAATGAATTTTTCTGGATTTAAATTCATGGATTTTGATGAGTTACATAAGAGTAGTTGAAGACAATTTGTGCTTACATTGGAATTGAATGCAAAATGGTGATGTCAAATGCAAAACACTGATGAAAATGATGATGATCAAAGGATGCATATAAGTGTTTGATAAAATGCTTTTTTTAGTATAGTCAATAATGAGAATAATATGTCTAGTATATGTAATGACAATATAATGAAAATGATATGATTGTCCCCTATTTTATAAACAAACCATCAAAAATAAAAATAGACATAAAGAGAACCTCCAGATGACATTCACCCTCGAAGATAATAGAGTTCCTTCATTTCCAAATATTGCACACAATGAAAAACCATTGGGCCGTTGCAAAAGTTTCGATACGAGCCCTAAATTATAAAAGATCGCCAAACTGTGTCCTTTCACTTTAGAAGTAACAAAATTTCCCATATAGAGATTCACCCCATTCTATGTAAGAGTCAATCCATCAAAAAATTTCTTATCACAACATACATGTCGAGTATCACTGGTATCCAACCACTACTCTTTGTGGTTTGAGTCAATAAAATTAACTTCAGAAATACAACACATGAATTAGGTTACTAGGGGAATCATTAATCAAAATGGACGTAGAGGAATTCACCCGATAACTCGACATCCAAAGAATCCATTTCCCACCAAATCCCATTTTCATGTAATATCAAGAAACACTATCATACACTTTAACATCAAGCATAAGCCTTAACATCAAGCATTCCCTCTTGCTAGCATGGACCGAATGAATAACTTTTGAGGCAGTGAATGCTTCGGCCTTTTATAAAGCCAAATTGATTCCTCGAAACCAAATAAGGCAATAGGGGATGTAAATGATTACCTAACACCTTCTACAAAAGCTTGTAAATTCCATGTATAAGAGCCATAGGCCGAAAGTTAGTCAATGCCGACGTTCCTAGTGTTTTTGGAATAAGAATCATGAACGAAGTTTTAATAGCCTATGGCAAGTAACCTGATTCATGAAAATTATGAAAAAGATCTATCACATCAGGTTTAATGTCCTCCCATATACGCTTGTAGAAATAGAACTTAAACTCATCAGGCCTCGAAGATTTTCCCTCGTTACATGAATGAAGAGCTGACCAAATTTCATCTTCGCGAAAGGTTCAACAAGCCGAGAACTATCATTAGATCCAATGGAACGAAATTGAAGGTCCTCCAATGAAAAGGGAACCCTCGGCCAATAGAAAACAGCCCGATATAAAACCCAATGATGTAGGAAAAAATGGCTGCAGGGTAGGATACCAAATTGTTGTCAATGTCCAATGACAAGATGCAGTTCCCTCTATACCTTGCAGACACAACACGATGAAAAAATCTTGTATTCTCATCCCCTAACAATGTCTAAGAACCTCTAGACTGTTGATGTCTCACTTTCTCCAAACGAAGATGAAATTCAAAGAGACAATTTTGAGCCACATTAACTTCAACCGCCACTGAAGTTGGATGCCTAAAATTACATTCGTTAGTCTCATATCTTTCTTGTCAAATTTTGAATTTAACATGCTCTTGATACCTATTACCATTTTCTCATTGCTTCCAACAATGATTATGTCATCAACATACAAACATAGAATGACATATCCATCATTTGTAGTTTTAACATAAACACATTTGTCACACTCATTTCTATGATAACCACTAGACATCATGACATAATCAAAATTCTTATGCCATTGTTTTGGTGCTTGATTTAATCCGTGTTGGTCCCGTCGCGCTGGGGCGAAGTCAGTCGTGTCTCAGTGGAAGCAGAGTTCCTCGCTGGCGCTGACACCAGCGCTGAGAGTTTGTACTGTCAGCACGCTGGTGGTCTCAGCGGCACTGAGAAGGGGGCGAGAGACAGACCCTGTAAGGAAAATTCACAAGCGAGATTTATCCTGGTTCGGCAGCCCGTGCCTACTCCAGTCCCCGGATACCCTCTCCGAGCTTTAATCCACTAGTGTGTCCTTATCGGCGGAGAAGCCTTCTTACAAGAGTTTTCCAGAGAAAGAGTACCATCCTCTCTCTCCTATTCTCTCACAGAGCTTTCCAGATACAAAGTACCCTCC
>CAOJBJ010592028.1:0-10542 GCA_948291685.1 Euphorbia celastroides
ATAACATTCTATCTGCTTCATATTTACCAGTTTGATAGTGTTTGCAACATATTCCCAAGTTGTCCAGGCCTCAGATCTCTTCCAGCTGCAAATTGGACCTGTATTTCCACATAATAGAGGTAAACATTTTCATATTCATAAATAACAAAAAGAGGAGGGGAAGAATTTGATAACTTCACAAACTGAAGGAAAGGAGACAACGGTGGGCCTAATAGCCTTTTAAGTATAGGCTCACAATTAAGTACAAGAAAAACTTGAGCTTGACAAATTGGCCTAGATGAACACCATAATTCAAAGAAAGACTTAGCTACATGATCAATTATGTGTTTGCTTATTTTATTGTTATTTTTACTACCTACATTCATTTTTTTACGTTTCGGGATTCCTGTTTTATGATTCTTGTTCAAATTGGAGGAACAGCAATGAGAAATTAGATTACAGTAGACGAATTCCAAGTTCTTTTTTCAGCAGTTTCTTTCCATATGCAACTTGAATTTGTTGAAAATAATCCATAGCTTTATGTTCATGAACATTACATTTATACAATAAGATGCATTGCATTCTTACAATTACCACTAACTTGTTTCTCGTCATGGTTGAGTTAATTAGATATGATTATCAGTAATTAATGACAGTAGAAACATCTTTATCTCCACGACCACTGCAATTAACTATGACTTTGGTAGCATCTTTATCTTCACTATTTCCATCATAAATACAAAACAAATTATGTTGCTGCAGATATTACCACGTAGTTAGGAGAGATGTTTCATGTGGGTAAGAATTGTGCCATATATACATATCTAATTCATATTCTAATCATGGGATTTTTATTCTATTTGTATGTTAGAGCTGCAATTGCATGTGCTTTTCTTTTTCCATAAAGAAATATATTACAAAGTTGAAAAGTATATACATGAAAGATGCAAACTGTAATCCAGTGAGACTGCTAAGAATTATCCATTGCTCCAAAAAACTTGCTTCTTCTAACTTGTCATGGAGGATTTATATCTTCCATCTCTCTTATTTATTGCTTTCTTCACTTCTTAACTTGTTCTCATCTACTGCGATGGATTGAGCTATAATTTGTAAGTTACTTCTGTTCAGTATCCTCATAGTAAGCTCAAGCATCAATTGATTAGCTTTTCAATTTCTGTTGCAGGAAAATTCAACAACATTACTGGATATGGCAGAGCACAGTCAGATTCCGAGTACTTCAAAGTCAACTCATGAATTGAGAATCAAAATTCCTGAAAACTTGAAGACAACCTTAACCTAAATTTTTTGCATTTACAGTCCCTCCTTCGCTTCGCCAAATCAACCCTTCTACCTATACTCCCCGGGTAATCTCTATTGGCCCTATTCACCATCACAATGAACTACTGAGGGAAATGGAAACTCAGATACTTCCACGACTTTTGCAAAAGAAGAACCATAACTGAGAAACGAGAAGATCAAAAGCGGATTCAAAATGAATTCGCAATTGATCTCCTAAACCAAATCGATGAAGGTGAGATCCGCCGCTGTTATGCATATGATTCCTATAGTGTGATTAAAAGTACAGACTTTGTGAACTTAATTCTGCTGGATAGTGTATTCATTATCGAACTTTTCTTGAAAAGTTACAAGTTTTTGGATCACAATAACGATTTCATAATGGGAAAACCCTGGCTGACGTTTGATATACAAAGAGATTTGATCTTGCTCGAAAATCAAATACCCTTTTCAATTCTCGAAATCGATTTATAACTTCGCCATAAGAACCATTGATGATGCCCCGCATATTTATCCGCCTTTTGTTGCTCTCACCTGTACTTACTTCCACAACTTCAAACCCAAGAAAACAAACATCGAAAACCCAGAAACAACCTTACATTTCACGGACTTGGTACGATACATTTGGGCATATAAGCACCCGGAAATGAGTTCTAGATATGGACCCATCAAAAGACTCCACAGCATAACAAAACTACATCGGGCAGGGTTAAAGCTAAAGGCAGCCAGAGGAAAATGCCTCACGGATATCAACTACAGTCCAGGATTATTGAGTTGTCTGAATTTCGCAGAGTTGGAGGTCCCATGTTTCGAAGTAGATGACACATCAGAATTTTGAGGTCAGAAATTTGATAGCTTTATAGCAGTGTCATTATCCAGATGAGACGTATATTTGCAGTTACATAAGGCTGTTGGGCTTGTTGATTGACACAGCTGAAGATGTGGATTCGCTTGTGGATAAGAAGATCATTGTGAATGGATTAGGTCACGGCCGAGCTGTGGCTGATTTGGTTAACAATTTGTGCAATCAGATTGTGGAAGTGAAATCTTGTTATTTGGTTCTTGCTATTAAGCTTAATCGATTTTATGAGAGCTGTGGAAATCATACAATGGCGACATTGAGAAGTGTGTATTTCGGGGATCTTTGGCGAGGAACCGGGACCATTGCTGCTGTCTTGTTGCTTATCCTTACTTTAATACAGGCTGTTTGCTCCATTATTCAGCTCTAAGTATAATATATTTTAGAATATATTTGGTACATTGTATTTTATCCTATTTTCCAATATATTGCTGGTTTTGATTTGATTCTGGTGTGAGGACTGATTGTTTCTATTATTTGTAGTTCCTTTAGTTTTAATTGCTATCTTGTTAATTCTGAATTGTGAAAAAACTTGCAGGGGGTTTTCTGCAAGATATAGTAAGTTTGATCTTCTGTTGCTTCTTAGTAAATGTGATCAATGCAATGGAACGAATAAGATGTTTCTGTTTCTGGAAATGTTTCTGTTATAATCCTTGCTAATACAAGGTTTTGAAATTTGAATCAAACCCATGTAAATTTTTTAAATCTTTTCTTACCAAAAGAAGTATCAGATTCTGTAACCAACTATTTGAAGTCCAGTCGAAGTTATGTAATATTTATTTGACAAAAATGATTCCACATAACTAAACCTTGGAACTTCTCTTATTTAATGAATCAGAACAGCAAAAAGAATTGAAGTTAGTCCTTTAATTCCTTTTGAGTTGTATGACTGAAGAAAAGTTAGTCTCAGCTCATTTCTTCATCTATTCTATTGGGATATTTTATTCCACATGTATTTTACAGGTGCAGTTTTATATACTTGTGTGTGCTTTTCTTTTTGGTTTTCATAGCAATGTTGAAAAGCAAACATATCAAAGCTGGACAACGTGATTCATGAGACTGCTAAGAAATATTCCTTGCTTCAAGAGCGAGAGCCTCTTCTAACTGGTAATGGAAGATTTGTATCGTCCATCACTCGTATTTATAGCTTTCTTTGCTTCACATTTTGCACTTATCTGCTGTTGTATTCTCTTCCGAGTCACATTTAGAGTGCAGCCAGTGGGAATTAAACTTGAATTTGGTGCACTCTATCATTTGATCGAGCTATAATCTGTAAGTTGCTTTCGTTCAATTCATCTCAAAAGAAATAGCTTTAGTTGTGGCAGAATGTAACTTGGAGTTTGAATTTCTATTGCAGGAAAATTGATAGACATGGCAGGGTACAGTCAGAAGCCAAGTACTTCAAAGTCAATCGATGAACTAAGATTCGAAATTCCTGAAAACTTGGAGACAACCTTAAGTGACCTTTTGTGCATCTACGATGTGCCTCGTACACTTCGCGAAGCCAAGCCTTCTGCCTATACTCCTCTGGTAGTCTCTATTGGCCCTATTCACCATGGCAACAAACTATTTCAGAAAATGGAAACTCAGAAATTCAGATACCTCGTTGACTTCTTCAAGCGAAGAACAATGACCAAGAAACAAGAAGACCAAGATCGAATTCGGAAAGAATTCGAAGCTGATCTTCTTAACCAAATTGATGAAGATGAAATCCGCCATTGTTATGCAGACGGTTCTCACAATGTAACAGACCGTGCAGAGTTTGTGAAAATAATTCTCTTGGACAGTATATTCATTATCGAACTTTTCTTGAAAAGTATCAGTTATCAGAATCATCAGAACATTTTCATAATTGGGAAATCCTGGCTGAGAGCAGATGTACAAAATGATCTGGTTTTGCTCGAAAACCAAATTCCTTTTTCGATTCTCAAAAAGATATACAACTTTGCCATGAAAACCATAAGGGGCACTCAGAGTGACCACCCATCTTTTACCGGTCTCACCTGTCTTTACTTCGACAACTTCAATCCCAAGAAAACAAGCATCAACGGCCCGGGAAAGATCTTACATTTCACAGACTTGGTACTGCGCTTCTGGGTTCATGGGCACCCGAAAAAGTGCAGTAAAGATGAAGCCACCGGCATTCATTACAGCATAACAAAGCTACGGCAGGCAGGGCTGAGGCTAGAGGAAGCCAAAGCAGAATGCTACCGGATGTCAACTATCAAGGAGGGATACGTTGGGCGAAATTGGGAATGCCACGCTTTGAAGTTCACGACACAACGGAGTTCGTGGTTCTGAATCTGATGGCTCTGGAGCAGTGCCATTATCCAGATGAGACTTACGTGTGCAATTTCATAAGGCTGCTGTATCAGCTGATTGACACAGATGAAGATGTGGATTTCCTTGTGCATAAGAAGATACTTGTCAACGGGCAAAGTTGGTTAACAATTTGTGCAATCAGATTGTGGTGGAGAATTCTTGCTATAAGAGTATTGCTGAGGATCTCAACAGGTTTTGTGAGAGCAGCGGAAATCGTACCATGGCCAGATTGAAAAGTGTGTATTTCGGGGATGTTTGCAAGGAACCGGAACCGTTGCTGCTGTTGTGTTGCTGCTTCTCACTTTAGTTCAAACTGTTTGCTCCATTCTTCAGCTTTGACTCTTTCTTTTTCTATTTCTGTTGCTGGCTTGTTTTCCAGAGGATTGCCTGTTTCTATTATTTCTAGTTCATCTTGATGTGCTTATGAATTTCTATTACTAAATTCCTGAAGACCCATTTGCAGTTCCCTTTAATTTCAATTGTTATCTTGTTAGTAGAGCATTTTGACATAAACTAATCAAATTCTAAAATGAAGTTTGGTTAGTGGCTTAAATTTTGTTTCGTATTGGAGAAGTTATGCATTAGTTTGGAATTTTCCTGTGGTTAATTTAGTTATAAAAAAAAAAAAAAAAAAAGAAAAAAAGAAGATGAAGCAAAGAGACGTGTATAAATAGATTGAGCCAAATGGGGAAAAAGAAGCAGAAATCGGGTCTTGCGACGGCAATGGAGGCAGCGGAAAGAGCCATAGCAAAGTAACATCATGGAACAAAATGTTTTAAATTTCATGTCACTACCAAGGAGTCCCAAATGGTTGATTGAACAAGTCTATTCATTGTAAGCTTAACTTCGCCTCTGACACGTGAAAGAGTTCTGAAAAACGACAACATAACTGGAAATGAAGAACATGCTTGGCAGTTTCAGAAAGGTTACACCACATAGCTTCTGAACCCTGTAGACCAAGATGTTCGACTGTCTTATGTTTTCGATTGTACCGATGTAATTGGAGGCAAAAGAAATCTCAATATTTTAATTTACTTTTTCCAATATCTGAAAATACATATATTTATATACCTATTCGAATGAATCAGAACTGCAAAAAGAAAAAGTTAATCTCATATTTACTTTTGAGTTGTATGATTGAAAGAAAGTTAGTCTCAGCTCAGTCCTTTATTTATTCTAATTGAAATTTTTATATAAAAAAGTTCAAAAGAAAACATATCAAATCTGCACTATGTGATTCATGAGACTGCTAAGAACTATTCCTTGCTTCTAAAAGTAGCCTCGTCTTACTTGTAATGGTGGATTTGTGTCTCTCATTAGCTTACTTATAGCTTTCATCACTTCACACTTTGCTCTTATCTACTCTTGTATTCTCTTCTGACCGTGTTTCGGGTTAAGTCACATTTAGTCTGTCCACAATGGGAAGTGAAGTTGAACTCAGTGTAAGTTGTCAATTCATCGAGCTGTAACCTGTAAATTCGGATTACAATTGATTTCAGCCTTTTGATTTCTATGCAGGGAGATTTAACAACGTTAGTAGATATGACAGAGTACAGTCAGATTCCAAGTACTTCAAAGTCCAATCACGAACTAAGAATCAAAATTCCAGAAAACTTGGAAACAACCTTAAGCGACTTTTTATGCATTTACAGCGTCCCTCCTTCTCTTCGCCAAATCAAACCTTCTGCCTATACTCCTCAGGTAATTTCCATCGGCCCTATTCACCATGACAATGAATCACTGAAGAAAATGCATGTTCAGAAACTCAGATACTTTCTTGACTTCTGCAAAAGAACAATAACTGAGAAACAAGAAGATCAGGAACGAATTCAGAAAGAATTCGCTACTGAACTTCTTAACGAAATCGATGAAGATGAAATCCGCCAATGTTATGCATTTGATTCTTACAATGTAACAGAGAGCACAGAGTTTGTGAACTTGATTCTGTTAGATAGTGTATTCATTATTGAACTTTTCTTGAAAAGTATCAACTTTTCAGCTCATCAGAATGACTTTATAATGGGGAAACCCTGGCTGAGAACCGACGTCCAAAAAGATTTGATCTTGCTTGAAAACCAAATACCCTTTTCAATCCTCGAAAAAATCTACAACTTTGCCTTCGCCAAGAAAACCATAGTCAACACCCCATGTAACTACCCGCCTTTTCTCGATCTCACCTGCACTTACTTCCACAACTTCAAACCCAAGAAAACAAACATCCAAAACCCAGAAACAATCTTACATTTCACTGACTTGGTTCGCCACTTTTGGGCTTGTAAGCACCCGAATATGTGGCCTGGAACCATTGACAATCTCTACAGCATAACAAAACTACACCAGGCAGGGCTAAAGCTAAAGCCAGCAAGAGGAAAATGCTTCCTCGATATCAATTATTGTCCAGGAATGAGTTGTGTGAATCTAGCAGAGCTGGAATTACCATGCTTTGAAATAGATGACACAACTGAATTTGTGGTTCGCAATCTGATGGCTTTAGAGCAGTGTCATTATCCAGATGAGACATATATTTGCAACTACATAAGGCTGTTGGATTTGTTGATTGACACGGCAGAAGATGTGGATTTGCTTGTGGATAAGAAGATACTGGTGAATGGATTAGGAGACGGTCGATCTGTGGCAAAGTTGGTTAACAATTTGTGCAATCAGATTGTGGAAGTTAAATCTTGTTACACTGATCTGGCGATGAGGCTTAACGGGTTTTATGAGAGCTGTGGGAATCATACAATGGCGACTTTGAGAAGTGTGTATTTTGGGGATCTTTGGCGGGGAACTGGAACCGTTGCTGCTGTTGTTCTGCTTGTTCTTACTTTGATACAAACTGTTTGCTCCATTATTCAGCTGAAGCCATGATTTGTTTTAGTATTTATATGCTACACAATGCTGTTTCCATCTACTTTTTTCCTAATTCTATTGTTGTTTGATTTGGAATGGGTTCTATGTTTTTGGAGGTTTATTTGTAATTCATTGATGTACTTGTGAAGTTGTATTTGAAAATACTTGAAAATGGATGACACTTTTTTTATCCCATTTGTAGCTCCCCTCAAGTTCAGTTTTTATCTTGTCAGTAGTGCATTTTAGAACAGAAAAATCAAGTATATAAGTTTACTAAAAAATAATAAAATCAAAGATACATAATAACATTTTTCGAAAAGTTTCATAGGATTTGATTATTGGTTTATATAACTTTTATCTTGGAGAATTTATGTATTACTTTGGAATTTCCTATGGTTAATGAATAACAAAAATTACACATAAAAAATGAGAAAGCACAAGTGTGAATAGATTAGATTGAGCCAAAAGAACCTGAACGTTTACTTCAGAGAAACCCAATTTCATCAGTTAAATTAAAGTAGACTAGTTTCAGTCAGGTGGATGATCTTGAATTTGCTGAAGCTAATTAAAGTAGACTAGGGATTTCTAGAAGAGGACAGAAGTTTAGGTCCAATTTGAATTCTGTTTGCGCTTTGGTTGATTGGTCTTAATTGAGCCATTTGCCAATGTTTCTCGCAGGGAAAGCTTATGTTTGGACAAGGCAAAAGAACAGCATTACACCAACTTCAAGAGACAAGAACAAGGGCCTTGGAGAGCAAGATTATTGGTTTTCTTATTTGATTCTGCAGATTTAGTGTGAATTCTAATGAGACATTTCTTCCTTTTCTGCTTTTGGTCGCATTAAGGGGTAAAAGATGCTGTATTTTCTCGTCTGAATCCGGGTTTTGGTGCAATAATTGATAGGTGAAGATGATGTGCTGCTGTGATTCATAATAAAAATGAAACAGCAGGCCACTTTGATGCATTAAGCATTTTACCAGTTCAGTTTCCAGTCATTATGCAAAAATTTTCATTCATTGATTGATATAATGCAAAAATCAAAGTTGCCTTAAAATGTTACTCAAGACCTCAATTCCGGGGTGCCTCATTGCTAATGGCTAATATCATAAAGAAATTTTTTTAGGTATGAGCTACTTTTGGCTTTTTGACTCATAAGCTGTTTAGAAGTTGAACAAAAGCTATAAAAAAACACATACATACTTATAAGCAGCTTTTATGTCATAAGCAAAAGGCCAAGAGCAACGACAGACCCCTTCAAATATGCCAAGTGAAAAAAGTATTGACAATTTTATGGCAAAAATCTTTGAGAAGAATTTAATTTCAAGAAGCCTATGTCAAAACTGGAACTACAGAAACCCAGCAGGAGCATGTAGAGACAAGTAAGACTCAAAACTCAATTGAGACTGTGAAGGCTGCATTATCTGAAGGTGCCATTTTCTCTTCGGATACTACCATCTATTTTCACTCTTTGTCATCTTAACTTGCTAGTCCGGTATTAAAGGTGTAATCTTTAATGGATTCTCAGTTCAAATCAAACTCACGTATTAGAATCATCTCTCTATGTAGAAGAAACCCATTTGAAAGAAGGATACAATAAAAACATGGGATTCATAAATCTATTCAGTAAATGGAAGATTTGATTGAAAAATACCTGTTTTTGGATCCCGGGAATGAGAATGTGCAGGAAGTTAGGGATAGGTTGAGGTTGAAATTTCAAATTATGATGGATGCCCTCATCCTAATGAGATTGAACTTTTAGTTTTGGGCTTCAGAATCTTAAAGGTGTAAACAGTATAGGAAAGATTTCAGTGCAGAGATGACAAGCATTGCTTGTTAAAAAGGTGCTACTTTTACTTTCATTATGAGTAATCTATAATGTGCCTGAAACTTCAGTAAGTGAATGCAAGAACTTATTGAAACTTAATGATTTAGTATGGCCTTATTGGGTCTGTCATTCAAATTTGTTAAGACTTCGGTAAAAGATATCAGCTTTGGGACTTCCCTAAACAAACCAAAACAAGAGTACATGAATCCTAATAGTGATGAGCATCTTGAATAAGTTGGATTAAACAATGGATATAGAAGTTGAAAACAGCAAACTGATTTACTCTGTTCTGTATACCAAGTTGGCTACTTTTCTTTATCTAATGTCAATTATGTTGAATCTTTGAAAGCAGTTTTATGAAGCTAAAAAATTTCAATGGAAGTAGTGTACCTGAAATACAAGTACAAAAGCTCATTGAAAGGCTGCAGCTTGCCAGAAGAATCATCATTATTATAATGGCCATAAAAGCTGTAAAAGTAGAGAAGGAATACTTCAGTGGTTTTCAACCAGAAATTAAGTGCACAGATTTGAACTTGTTGATTGAAGATTTAGAATAAGTAATTGAAAGACAGAGAATTGTAATGTAAAGCAAAGATAATGAAGCAACAGTAAAAGCTTCAATAATTGGAATGAGAAGATAATGTAAACTTCCCAATGCACACTTTCACTACTGATTTAATTATTTATACATATGAGATTACATTTCAGAATTTTCTACATAACAACTCACAACCACATAATTATTTATTCATTAGACTAATCAAATATCTAACAATTATTGATCAACCTAACAATAATATCTAATATCCAGAAAAATCTCAATCATTCTAACAGAACTCTACCAGCAGACCCAGTGAATGATCAAAGACTTGATGATCATTTCACCCAATCTTATCACATTGCCAAACAAATCCAGATTTGAAGCTGAATATAATGTAAAACATGAAACAATCTTACAAAGCAAAGGGATCTAAATTATATAGCTCCAGTTTATCTTTCCCTTGAGGAAATAAATTTGAAACCTAGAATCAGGAGACAATAAATTAAACTAATAAATTGGTTGTTCTTCTTTTGTACTTGGATGTTGCAGTCAGATAGTAAAGGGAGAAAACTTCTATGTAAAATTGATAACGAATGTACACATGGAGTTTGAACTCACCTATGAAATATGCACTTGTTCAATGACGTACAAATTTTTGGAGAAATATGGAGCAAATCTGCAGGATCGGAAAAAGAAACTATATAAGATGTCAACCATGCAGAACCAGTTAAAAACTCCTATAGACATCAAATGAATTACTAAGATGAAATGCTGACCATACATGCAGAAAAAGTATAGAACAAAACGACATGAGCAAATTTGTCATATAAAACCTGCACAACGAAAAGGCAACACATTCAAACATCCAGA
>CAOJBJ010592031.1:0-10276 GCA_948291685.1 Euphorbia celastroides
TAGTGCCATAAGATGTGTGTTTCGTGCAATATCTTTGAATATGTGATTCACCTATTACGGAAAAAATTAGATAGATTATTAGAAATTTCAATTTATTAGAAATTAACATATTTTTTTTCCCCATAGGCATTTTATAAAAAAAATTACCAAACAGACATTTTAGCAATAGAAAAGGATTTAAAAAGGACTTTTCCTTAGTATGATGGTAATTAAAAGTAAGAATGAGCAAATCTTAACACATTGTTTGACATAGGTGCATGATCACATATAAATAATTGATGCACAAAAAGACATAAGAGATAAAAAGAAAGAGAGGTAAAGCCATAGTAAGTGCAATGACTAGACAAGAGAGGGTTGGGCCAATAAAAAGGAAAAACAATCAACTAAAGGCCAAACCCATTCAATGTAAAGTTCAAATCAGCCCCCAACAACTTTGGCCACTATTTCATCACATCCATTATCTTTAGCAAACCCATTTTCAGAATTTAGGCCTAAAGAGGATGAATTCAATAGATGTTACCTTCTCATACATGAAACCTATTTAGGGTTAGTTTCTCATCTAACAAGTGTATATGTGTTTATCAAAAAAAAAAAAAAAGTGTATACGTGGGATCGCTTATTTCACCAATTTAGGATAACTTTCTCATGATTTTGTCCATAAAAGATTTATTTTTAAGTTTTTCCTATAAACAACAGATTTTAATTTTGAGAAAACAATTTAAACAATTTTTAATATATTCATATGAAGAACTAAAATTTATTATCCAAAGCTAAAATGTATTTTTATGTAAAAAGTTTGTGAGAACATGTTTTGATAACAACAATTGTAATACAATACCAATTGACATATGCAAAATGAAAGATTGGTAAATGATACCACAGGTCAATATCTATTACATAATTAGTATTTTTTCCTAGTTGAGTTTAAAATTCCTGTGAAAACATATATAAGACTAGGGTCACATATTAATCGAGTTACACTTTAATGTATCTAACAATTGGTTTGTCATCATCAAAACTAAATTAAACGGATGAAATTATGAACTATAGAATGAATATAGTTTTGACTTAGTATTTGAGATATAAAATACTGGTTGTATCAGAATTTTAGTTTTACTATATAGTTAACTTGCAAAATGATTAGATCATATCAATATGAATCTACATTTGCATATAAAAATAAGATAACAAACTATTTTAAAGCTACATATCAAAAAAAATTAATGGTATGCGCAATAAAAGTCAATAGATTGAGAACAATAAAAAAATGTACGTAATGCATGAATTCGAGAGACTCGTATGATTCAGTTTTCATATTTATATGAAATATAATATTGAAAATAAGATAGTTAAATTTAATTTAAAAGTTATAGTCTAATAATTTGCGAAGTAAATTATAAAATATAGCATACTGTTTTAAAATTTCCTCGCATATATGTGTTATCGTTTTTATATCCCACATGTATGCGGGATTAAAGTTTAAGAAACATAGATAAATTCAAATAACTAAAGAATAATGTAAACCATGAAAACCAAATGAAAGAGGAAAAACATGAAGGGATAAAATCTACATCTTATCCAACAATATCATCACAACTCATAATAGAAGTGCAACTACTTTTTATACTTCAACTATTAATCACTCCTAGATTCATTAAAATAAATAAAAGACCAATAACAAGGCAGCAAAGTAACAATGGAATTGGACAATTGCTGAAACATAGTGGGGACAATTTCAGACATTTTTTAAAACTTTTTCCCCAATACACATGTACATTCATACATACACATGTACACAAGTGAATGCACACAATGTAGGACCTTGCAAGGTACCTTATGGAATTATTTGATGCTAACTTTATGGGTCCATTTCATACACATGTATACAAAAGAAAGTATTGAATTTTTCATTTTTGTCGATTTCCAAATTTTCCCCTATCTTCGCCAAGTCGGTAAAAAATGTTGTTATACACTATACAATGCGGAGCACCCAACTATAAATATTAAGCTTTAAAGTTTATCTAGAATTGAAGATTAAATAAAATTCTGAAGTTTGAGAAATTATTTGTATATTTCTCCGTTTATACATGCTCGAAAAAGTCATAGGCGAAAAAGTCATAGAATTAGGCATAAAATTAGTAGGCATATATATATTGTGGATGAGAATGAAAGTAAGGTATTGTTCTCTTGGACTTGATAAAAGGAAAATAAGTTTAGTTCAGTTTTAATAAGTTCAGTTTAGTTCAATTCAGCTCTAATAGGTTCAGTTCAGTTCTAATAAGTTCAGTTCAGTTCAGCTCTAACAAGTTCCAACAAACTTATATAACAACAATTAACAATAAGTTCAATAATAATAATAATAATAATAGTAGTAGTAGTAGTAGTAATAACAACAACAACTTAACAACTCAAGCCATGTATTTATCATTAACAACTTAATTAGGTAATAGTCACCTTTTATAAATATACCAACTAGAATATACTATAAAATTTGGTTATGAAAAATGTAATCTGTTTTTTCCATTATATCTGTCCAAAAGTTCCTAAATTTTGATTTTTTTTTTCAAAGTACATTGTTTTTACAAGTTAAATGGTGTGGAGAATTGTATTTAAACCCAAAACTCGAAAAATAATGTTTGATGAGAGTCACAAACTCGTGATTACTACAGTTCGAAATTCAATTGCTCAACAAATTTGGAATTTCACTCAAAAGAATAATAACAATGACGACCTTATGGACGAAGATTGAATATCTAAATATAACATATTATTGTTTTTTTTAATCGGTTATGGATTACTAATTATTTTGACAATTATTATTATTATTATTATTATTATCATCATCATCATCATCATCTTGTGGTTTTACATTTTGAGTAATATAGTTTATCTTAACAATTATCATATGTTTTAATAATATTGTTTATCATTTTTTAGTATATCATGAATTTGATATTATAAGTTTAATTAATTTATTGATTATTTTGCACAATGTATACTTTTTTTATGAAGTTATATTATATTTTATATTTGTATTACTGAAGTTCTATTAAGTTTTAATAAGTTCAGTTCAGTTCAGTTCAGCTCTAATAAGTTTAATTCAGTTCAGTTCAATTCAGCTTTAATAAGTTCTATTAAGTTTAGTTCAGTTCAATTCAGCTCTAAAAAGTCTTAAAGAACAGGGCCTAAGTCCTTACCTGAGCTGGATTGTTATCTAATTTTAGGTTAAATGTGTATGGACTCCCTTGAACTTTTCCCTATTAGTCTTTTGTCCACTTAAACTTTTAAAAGTTTCTTTCCCCCTCTTAAATTTGTGAAAATGTACCTATTAACCCCTTTCAACTTAAAAAAACACACAACGTTGCTCCCTAAGTATCATATGTCAACTTTTTATTGGTTTTACTTTTCAAAGATTTCATTTTTTCTATCCAATCATAAGTTGACATGCGAAATTCTGAGGTTTAAAAGAACTTTTTAGATAAGGGGATGAGAGACTCTTATAGACAAATTTAAGAGAACGGGAAGAACTTTTGAAAGTTTAAAAAAGTGAAAATTATTAAGAATAAGTTCAAGAGTATCTAGTTGCAGTAAACCCTAACTTTGGTATACATAATGCAAGTAAGTTTCGATTTGCATACATAATGTTGCAGCTTTAAGTTTGGCTTCTTCAATCACTATTGCCTATTACACACTCACATGGATGAGTTATGGCCTTGTGCCCACCCACATTTCACTTCGGACCCACACCCACCTTTACTCACACTATATATCCATCTAAATATTATTATTATTATTATTATTATTATCATTGTTGTCGTCGTCGTTTGTCGCAGCTGCTGCCGTCGCCGTCGACGCTTTTACACATTATGTATGTATTATTAACTTTAATCCTCATGGATTTGCTCTCATACTTTTCACTTGAAGGCCTAATTAATACCAATATTTTGTGACTGGCCGGCCACGCACATGACTCTAATTATTAGTGTGAGACTTTGTTGCACTCAATTAGGATGGTAAACGAGCCGAATCAAAATGAGTTCAAGTTTTGTCAACATGAGTTCGAGTTGAACTATAATCAAGCTCGAGCTTGATTCTATTCAAGTTTTATTTGAGTGAACTTAGTTAAGTTATATTCGGAGTTCGATATTTCATTTAATTTTAATGAGTATAAGTTAAGTTTTGAGCTCAACATGAGCTTAAAAATATGCATTGACCTTATTAATTGGAGTATTATATATTCAGAGTATTTTAAATATTTTATATGTCCTTTAACAGCAAATATATTTTAAATTGGAGTATTTTATATATTCAGAGTATTGTATAAATTTTAATGAGTATCATATATTGTTTCTTTACTAATACGGCACAATATAGGGGTATATCGGCAAAGAGCTATTGTGTGACTATATAGGGGGATTAACAAGTAATTAAGGGTTTTCTCAAATGTTCCACTATTGTCATAATGGTTGATTGATATGCAATATTTGCACCCCGTCCATTCGTGATGCAAATGCATATATGATTAAGATGGAGGGTCCATTGCCAATTTAATGCAAAGATTAGTTTTCAATCCATCATTTTATGATGTTAAAAGATGACAAATGACAAAAGGAATTTTGGGGTTTAAGAAGGGAACAACAAGGTCTACACATTTATGCTTTGAAAGTAACTATATATATCATATCTATGAATACTTAATGACAGCAACGAAATCACTAGAAACATACACTAATAATGAGAAAATATTTCAAGAATTTATTAAATATTCAAAAAAAATTTATATATCATCCTTCCTCTCATTCAACAATGTAAATATATAGAAGTCTCATTTCGTGTTCATGAAATTCCTAAGTTCCCTGCATCTATAAGCTATTACTTATATTCTTTTTCTTCTATTTTCGTACTTTTTTTTATTTATCTCGAAAATCGTTATAATTCTAATAAATAGCGCCAAACATAAACATATACCTTATAAAAGAAATCAAACAAAAATTAGTTATACCATATTACAAAAAGTTTGAAACTAGTCGCAAAAAGTATGATAATATATGACGTTTCGAAGATGAAAAACAAATTAATTGTTTTAGTAAATCATTTCTTCTATGAATTTTGATAAAAACTAAAAAAATCTAGTTATTAATTCATTTCATACCATTTTTAAAAATAACATTGATATAAATATTTTCTATAATGCTTATATATATATATATATATATATAACTAATTTTGTTGTAATCATGGCATTATAAATTATTTTTTATTATTAACTTGAATTGATAGTGCTTATTCATTTATGTTTTAAAAAGTTTAGATTAATTTAGTTCAGTTCAATTTTAATAAGTCTAAGAAAATAGGGTCTTAATCACCAAAACTCATATTAAAATATCCCATTTACGGTACAACAAAACTTCTTTATGTTACTAAGACGTTCTTTCATCTCTTCCCTATATTTATGCTTCCCACAAATGCACAACCGTTCTTAGACTTGGACAGTAGGTGCGATTGTCCGGAGGTCGTTGTTAGAAGAAGTCCAAATAAAGTCTTATTTAGTTATTTACTGTGTAGTGCAGCGCAAGGGAGTTAAATGAATTGACACAACTCTAAAAAAATAGATTAGAAAGTAGATTAGACGATACATAGATAGATAGTTTTGACTTATGAGTTTGCTTTATAACTTTATAGAAACTTAAACTTTATAGACGAGTAGCTTTTATTTTTGAAATAAGAGGCCTTTCCAGTAGTTTATTTAATAATATTTGGCTACGGAATCCCCAAAATGCTGAGAAAAATGTCTGGAATAATGATACATGGTTGGCTGGACAAATCAACGGTACCGGTGATTGTGACTCTTCATTTCATTTATACCGTTCCTTGATGCTCTCGAGATTCAATTTGTCGAGCCATGAGTTCCTCTTCTTCTGCTGCCCATTGGAGCAACTTATACAGGGCCGGTTATTAACAGGTAAAAGTGGCACGACCGCTCAGGGTCCCAAATTTTCGGGGGTCTCAAATTTTATTTCGGGTTTTAAATTATATAAATTTAATATATATAAAAAATAATTTGTAGCTTTAGAAAAGAAAGGGTAGCTGGTCCAGTGGTTAAACCGCGCGCTCCCACCCCAAGCAACGCGGGTTCGAGCTTTGCAGACGTCAGTATTTCGTCTTTTTACAATTTTCTAAACTAAACGTGTAGAGTTAATTATGAAATGATTTATTTAACTTACAATTGTTAATTGTTAGTACAACACATATTATATCTTCCAAAAATTCTCAAAAGATAAAACCAGCCTTAATCTTTCTTGTTTTTTTCCAAATTTCTAAACTAAATGTGTAGACTGTTAATTATGAAATGACTTATCTAGTTTACGATTGTTATACAGTACATACTATATATTTCTATCTTCCTACTATTCTCAAAAGATAAAACAAATATTTGAGCAATAATAGTTAAGTAAATTGTATTAAAAGTATGTCTTAAAAAGAAAGTAAAATACAGTACATCCAAAAATTTCTTTTAATTATTTTTAAGATTTAATATATTTTCTAAAGTTTTATTTATTTAGTTGATTGTATAAAAAAAAAACACTTTACCGAATATTAAATATAGTTTCTATATAATAGCATACTAAAGTTTCTTGTAAATCGTTAATTTGAAGATAATATTTTAAACATGTGGCGGCTTGCTTTTTTTAGGAAGGGGAGGTGATTGCATTTTCTATTTTCTTAGTTAGATGCGGGTAGAGTAGAGTCGAATTTATTAGTTTATAAAGTTATTTGTTTTTTATGTAAATACTATTTATTATTAGCAGTTACATGAGAACCTTGAGCAAGATATACATATGTTCCAAGTATGCACAAATCCTGAAATATATGACTATGAGAAAAATTATTTTTATCGATGTTTTAATTTAAGAAAATAAAAACTTTCTTTATTCTTTAAAAGTAATAAAACTTTCTTTCAAAATGTGGGTCTAATTTTTATATTTCACACATGACCTCATAAAATTGGGAGATGGCCCTAAACTTATGAACATATAATTCTCTAAAATTAACGAAGTGAACGTCTTTTTTTTTTTGGTAAACAAGTGAACGTCTTTTTTCATAAGTCTAAAAAGTGATTTTTCCATCATATTCGTGAAAAGGAGAGAACAAGTAAAAATATGCAACTATATGTCGATGGAGTTATATTACTTATAACTTCTTATTTGTAATCAAAGACTTAACTAATATATGCAACTACAAAATGCAAGAGATTACCCTTGTCAACATGATTATTTTCGAAAAGGTGAATTTTCATTTGTTTGTGCATAATCACTTTTACTAACAAAGCTAGTTGCTTCTTCATTTGATGACATTACTTCGTGAATTAATTAAATCTTGAAGATGTTAAGTTTTGAACTCAAGGCCACCAACCAACACATTGGAAGGTGCACTAATTGAGCTAACACTCAATTGCTCTGGCATTACTATGTGAATGTTTAGCAACTTTCTCAACAATTTGATCGTCTTCATTTTCATATTTCTAATTGTATAACAATTTCAAATACTTTACCACACTTATTTAGATATTTTGATACCAAGGTTTGTCAGCCTTTATAAATAGCTACTACCAACATCTAACAACAATTAGAAACTATGTCTGCCTATTAAAGTAAATGAGCAAATAATAAATTCAATCTTTCACATTTAAATCTATTCAATTTCGTTGTCGTGAAATAAATTTAGAAACCAAAAAGTCACCCTTCTACAAGCACAATGGGCAGACTTTTCAAACACGTTAATCTTTCACATTTAAATCTATTCAATTTCGTTTACCAATTATGTTATACACGTTACTCATATGTATTATGCTTTTGATTACTTCTTTTCTTTTCATTTGCACGGAATACACCTTAATCGTAGAAATTTTGTCAATAGTAATCCGCGTGATTCGTATTTAAAGAACAAATGCAATGAATTATAATATGATATATGGACCGAGAAAGTAATTAATGTACTACAAAAAGCAAATCAATTAACATACTATGTCACGTGGATCAGAAAGGTCTTTATGCTAAAGTTTGCTTTTATAAACATATAATAATATTTTGATAAAAGGGCAAGTTTGGGGGATGTTAAATTCAAAGAAGGTTTGAGAGTTTTAAAGCTAAATTATGGGTGCGTATGTTCCCTTCAAATGCTACAAAGCCCTCCATTTTCAACAACTGTTTGATTTTGTTTATGAGAATGTTGGTGCTATGCGGCAAGTTTTGATTGGAATATATATTTATGTATTTTAATGTTTTTTGATTTGTACTTGTAATTACTTAAATAAGGTTATTGTGTTGTATTAATAGTGTGCAAATGAAATGAATTGCTTACACCCTTCTTTCGTGGTTAATGGTCCACCAACGGCTAATGACAACGTAACAATATAGTGATATACTACTCATTCAATGTTAATGCTATTTTCTTGGTTAAGGTGATGGATTCACTTTAGAGGGGATGAATAAAACAAGTGTTGGGAGACAATGTATTTGAGGTGAGTTGGTTTTTAACCTTTACCCAACAAAGGTCCTGCTATTTTCAACATTTTAGAATTAAACCAAATTTAATTTAATGGATTGTGATTGAATTTAGGTTAACTTAATGAACCTAAATTAAACTTAATTTATTAGTTATAAACTGAACTTAACTTAATGAACTTGAACTAAACTTAATTTACTATTACACAGTATGAATAATCATGAAAATTACAAATTAAAAAATATAATGAATTTTTCATAAAACTGATAGGCAACACGTACATGAAATTTAAAAAAAAAACCTACTTTTTTAGGAAAAAGATTTATAAATTTAGGAAAAATAATTTAATATGTTTTAAAATACATTTATTGTTGACTAGCCAATGATTCCTACTAAAGTATCACAACTATTTATTCATTATTAATTATAGTTTATTATCATTGATTTTCTCTATTGTTCTATTATCAATAACTACAAAAATGCCATGAACACAATCTCAAATTCTATTGTAAAAGAAATTTGGCAAATCAAGCAAAATAAGCATGCTAAGATAGAGAATGAAAATAATTACGACATGGACGATACGAAAAAAGATTGAATTTATAAACAATATGAGTTATCTTTCACTTTAAATAAAAAAAAAACAAATATAATAGTTTGAAATCAAGTCTTTTAAGAACTTAATAAAATTTTATTACTAATAAATTGATAAAGGGTATGTAAAGACTAAAGAATGTTGTTTACATCTAACTAGATCGAAATCCAATAACATCATCTCAATATTTGTTTTTAAAATAAAATCATGCACAAATTATTATGAGTAATTACTTGTAAATTATATAAATTAATATTACTATTTATTAATATCATCAATTATTCAATTTTCTTTTGTTATGAATTCTGTTAATTATTATTCAGAATTTTAAAATTAAACTTATCAGATATGAACCGAATGTAAGGAATTTAAACTGATTCGAATTAAACTTTATTAATTCTGAATTTAACTGTACATAATTGTACTTAAATTAGGTCCAACTTATTGTCTGGAATTGCAAGATTGACTTAATCTTGTGGAACTTCTTATTAGTTGTCTTGTTGCCACATGAATCATCAAGACGATTCACCATCCTGTATTGGCCCTCGTTGTAACAATTCAGTGGGAGGAGACTCACTCCTTATTGTATTATTATGATATACAAAGTGTAATTTGATTGGAGACTCACACTTTAAACAATTAAAGAACGATCGAATAACTTTAAATTTGATAGATTGTGAGTTTCTAAAATTAATTTGACAGTCAGAGTTGTGTTCCTTCAGAACGGTGATAAATTGAAATATAACATCAGTAGCTTCCATTTCTTCAATCTTTTATAGATTAAAAAAGCATCCTCTAAGTCAAATAGCTACGCAAAGTGCTGCCAAAAATTGAATAGTCTAAACTTACCTGAAAATGTAAAACTAAAATTGTGCTGGACGGACTGTGCTTTTTTGAACTCATGCAAATGTGATAGAGAGGTCATGTGCCATCATTTCACTTCTTTCTTTCTTCTTCTTTTCTTTTTGAAAAAAAATCGAATGAAAAGTATCCCAATGTTGTTAATGTAGGGGCCTTCCATATGTCTATTTTTATATACAAAAGTTTCAACGTTTTCTAATGTACCTTAGACTAAAATCTATGGTTTTAATTATATAAGTGAATGCTTTGAAAGGGAACTAAAATTACATTTTTGATTAATGAGGTGATACAACTTGTTTTAAAAAAATTCGTTAC
>CAOJBJ010592046.1:0-12026 GCA_948291685.1 Euphorbia celastroides
AAATCATAGCTTATTTTTCACTAGTTATGCCTCATTTTTTCTGTTCAATCTAACGTACCATTGAATTTTGTTTTCTCTCAGTAAGAAAATGTCTTAAATAACTCTTAATTATCATATAATCTAAAAACAAGTCTTAAACCAGTTCACCCAAAGTTGAATTAAATTGAACTTTTTCTTTATAGTCAATAAAAAACAGCTGCACGACAAAACCATAAAAAATAGATTTGGATTCTTTAAAAATGTAAAACTGAGACAATCTCAACCATTCATTGAGTTTGAATGGTCAAGATTCAGTTTTAATAGTTTATGGAATCCATAGCGCAATTAAATATGGACCATTTAAATTCAATATATGATTAAGATTATTTCAACTTTACAACTTTATAGAGTTTGAATTTTAGAGAATCCAAATTGATAAGAAAATTACCGACAATATTGATAAAACCCCATATCGATAACAAAATTTACAATTAAATTGAATTTTCTCAGATTTATACTATGTCTTAAACATCTTTTAGTTGTTGTCTTGAAGAGTACTTGTATGACATTTTTTAAAATTAAAATGGTTTTCTCATCGATATTGATAACTTTTTATTATTATTGATAATTGTTGTTGGTAAATTGTTTCTAAAATAAATCATCAAAAAAAAAATTTATCTCCGAAGAGTTACAAGCATTTCTAATAATAATAATAATAATAATAATAATCATAATAATCGTTAAAAAACTACCTTTAACTTCTGAAATTAATGCATTAATCATTTTTTAAATTAGAAAAAGTAATAATAATAATAATAATATACCAGAAAACACATTTAATACAAAAGATAAAAGCGTAAGATAAATCCTGTGAATAACAACTAAAAGCCACCACCTAAAAGCGAAAACGGATAAGGCGGTTGCGGTGGCCGGCCGTCCAACCCCGCCGCCAATTCACTAAAATAGCTAACCTGTCCACCGCTAGCGCCACCGTAACCTACAAAACCAACGCTTCCCGGCGGCACAGCCACCGTCACACCACTCCCTAAAACCGCCGTCACCGGATACGGCGGCGAGGCGGCAAAACTACAGTTATTCCCCTCCCCTGTCCACCCTACCAAATTCGACTCCGGCGACGGCGAAGACTGGCAAAAACCGAAATCAATCTCCGGCGAGGAAATAATCCCGACGGTCCCGACCTCCTCCGACTCCGATTTCACGGAGCTGGAGAAGGCGGCGCCGCCGGAAGAAGAGGAGGAAGAAATCGCTAACCGGCGTTTCTTGTCCGTTAACTGTCTGGTTTTCTCTTTCTGCAGCATCATTCGAGGGAGAAGATCGGGATCTTCAACGACTTTTCGGAGAAACGCCATCATTTGCTCCGGCCGCCGCTCCGTCGCCTCTAATCTTTTATTCATACCTTCAACCTCTTTATCCAGCTCTCTCTGTTCCTGCTTCAGCCGCGTTATCTCCATAACTAGCTCCTCGTTATCGAAATCCTCCAATTTCGCCGCCATTAACGAGCTCTTGCTGTGTTTCCGCCGCACAATATTGTTCAGCAGCTGCTTCTGCCCCCTGAGAAACCACTCGTTCGCGAATTCCCACCGATCAGGATCTACCTTCCGAAATCCCTAATTTCACAACCAAAATCGAATCGGAAAATCAGAAAATCAAAATCAGAGCATCGATTGATGAAATCGAGTGAAATCGAGGCTTACATAGGTGTTGAGCTGGCGGATGAAGGAGGAGAAGTTGTTGTGCTTGAAGAAAACCGGAAGGATTCGCTGAGAGAAATCGAGAGGATCGACAACGATGAAGCTGTTGTTGGTTTTGCCCCAGCGGATGAGTGAATCGGAGGCGGGATCGTTGACTATCTGGTAGGTTTTCATGATGAATGGCGCGACGACGGCGGATGTGGTCGGAGGATCCATCGGAGCATAGACGGCGGTCGGAGGCGGAAATGAGAGAGGTTTTGCGGCGGCGGAAAAGTGGAGGAGCTTTTTCGATAAGGATGAAGGAGGACACTCATATATAAGTGGACGCGCCCACTGTAGCACTTGTGTGCCCACTTTAAAAAAAAAATCGGATATGTATTTTTGGTATGAAAAAAAATTTGAGAAAATAAAATTGCAATTGAAGTAGTAAGACCGATAATTCAAAAAATTTATTTTGTGAAACATTATTGTCGCGATTTTTTCACCGGAAACGGAATTTTTTTATAATTTGATATTGCATAAATATATTGACATGGTAATCCGTAATTCTATTACAATTGTCAGGAAAACCCTTATTGTGTTATGTATACAAATTTCGGTCTTTTTCCCCTTTTTTTTGATTGAAGATAAAATATCATTAACATGAATTAGAAGCTACTACAGCTCCAATTAAAGGTGGATACGAGTTCAACCATACCCCCTCCACGTCGATTTTTCTTTATCAACTATGATCGTTTATTATGCTTGTATCATGAATAATATCAATGATAAGCGTCTTCAATTAAAAGTAATGCTAATTTTGTTGTAATTGTAATTAATTGGTGAGATATACGATTATTTTGCATACTATAAGGTGAGATATTTTCAGAGTCATGAGATATTTTTCGCCCACTCACGTGGGGCGCGAGTGAAGGAATGTAATATGAAATGAGTGACGTGGTCTCGCTTTTTGGGATGGAGAACCAATGGGATGATGACAACAGTGCAAATTCTTGGGGTTGGGATGAAAATTGACTTGTTTGGGAAATGGGAACATAATCTTTTCCACTCTCTTGTTTTTAACCGTGTCCTTCACTTCTAACATTTTTTTTCTTTTCAACGTGCACATAAAAATGTGTAAAAATACATTTGTAGCAAGAAATAGCATGCTTTTATGTATAAGTGTCCCAAAAAATGTCATTAAATATACTTGTATATTATACTAGTTAAATGATTAGTAATTTGCTAGGGTATTGGAATGCAATAATCATATTTTGTTCGTACTATTATATTTACAATATATATTGGGTAAGCAAAATATAATTATCTTTGAATTAAAATAAATATATTAGTAGAAAATGTGTGAAATTTTATTTTTAAGGTTTAATTATTTTTCAATTGGCTACCAATAGAATTGAATTGAAGTAAAATTTATTGAATATGAAAGTAAACTTTGTTGAATGGGTACTAAACTGAACAGAAATTTATTAAATAAGCGTTGAACTAACTTAATTGAATTGAATTTAAGTGAATTGAACTTAATATAAAATAAATTGCAAGAACTATAGCCTAAATAGGACCAAACATTAAGTACTTCATCAACAACAACTTCTTGCAATCCCCGTTATCAATATCATTCAAATCGAGCTTAGAAGAGGACATGACAAATTTGATACGTCAACGTATAAAGTATCTTTCAATAGACAACACATCCTAAGTATTAAGAGAAAATTTAGGTTTAGATACATTAAATAGATTTATAAGAGTTCAAAAAATATGTTTTACTACATACGTCTATAAATATTACAAGAACAATAATAAAATTTTCAGTGAGTGCACACTCTTCAAAATGTTTCGATTAAAGTATTTAAAGTCAATACACATGCTAAAATTAGTATACTGTAAAACTTCATTTGGCTCACGTCATAGATTGAGCAAAATAAAATAGATAACACGTAATTGAATATACCTCGAAGAATTTTTATTCTAATTCAGCCAAAATTTCGAACTAGATAACACATGGTTGAAATTATACATATAAGCGCGTACATTACACGTATTGGGGAAGAGAGTGGGAAAGCGAGAAGAGGGAAACAGTAAGATAGATTTGGTAGCTAGGAATCGGATTTGGTATTGCCTTTACTTTTGGGCTAAGGCTACTCTCGCATATTATATTTATTTTGCATACGTGTCACTATCTCATAAGTCCGCGTATCGACTCTCAGTTTCATATATTAAAATATAAAAATGTTTTCTTTATACTTGGGTTTTAGCTGTCAGGGACGTAGGGAGCAAATTTAATTCAATTTTTCTATACTAAATTTTATTTACACGTGTCTTTGTATTATTGGACATATCCTTTCCTATATTTTTCAATTATATTGCCTTTCCCGTCTCCTGTTCTCCCAAAGGTTAGTTCAGTTTGATAATGCTTTCCTAAAGATAAATTAATCTAATGTTTTTACAAAAGATCAAAAAAGAAGCCAAATATTTTTTAAAAAAAATCAAGTGACAATGCCGGAACATGGGATCCATTTACTCTATTATTTCATCAAATAAATAGTAGTAGTAACATGCTACTTGTTAAATTGGATCACACGTATATCTTACGTGTTGAGTAGTTTATTCAAAACAATACCAAGTCTATTACGAATATGCATTAACTAATGTTCTATGTAAAATGTATAAGTGCAGTGGAAATTTTCTTCTTTTAACTTAAGTTCGTTTGTGCAATCTGCGAAAACCAATAATTCCACCTCTTTTTCAAATAAATATTCTATTAAATGCGAGTTTTGTTATTATTTTGCTTCATCATCAAATTTAAAGCGCGTGTTTTCTATAAAAACACATGAAAAATTATTTTTAATTTAAAAAAATGCATTACATTAATAAAAAATTTCTTCCCCTCCCGGTTTAGATTTGAGTTGAAGTTAATGCCTCTAAATATTGTGAATTCATTCGATGACTAAACTAAGACAATGGCTGCATATAATGAAAATATCTTAATCAATGGAATTTCAACTCAACTTCGTCACTAAAACAAGACAATAAATATTTCCTTGCAAAATACTTGGTGACAAAGTATAAGGAAGATAGTTTTTGTTTTGCAAAACATAGTGACAAGTGTTTTGTTGTTAACTAATTGATTTTTCAATACGATCAAAGTTAGTTTTTTTACGGGAGAGTGAGTTAATAACATTAATTAAAATCAATTACATCTTTAATAAAAGGTGAACAATTATGCAACCATGTTCTTGTCGAAAAATCAACTATTTTACTTAGCAAATGTGCAGTTTAGTTCGCAGACCTGTTCACAAATACGATATGAATACTAAAAAAAATTGTCTCACAACTGCCTCACAGTAACAAATCCGAACTTGGAGTCAAATGACAAATTATTGTTCAGAGCAGTGACTACGTTCAAGGTATCATATTCAAGTATGATACTGTCCAAATGGTTTTTCTTAAGAGTTTGTTTGGATCGAAGGATCCGACATAAGGTAAGGGAAGGGAAACAAATTCCTCTGTTAGGGAGCCTTGTATTGACAAATTTGACAGAAAATGAGGGGAACCATCTTCCCCCAAGTTACACCCCATTCCCCTATATTTATTCCGCCCAAAAGGGCCGAATCCGGGGGGAAGGCTGGATTTGTTACAACTTTGCCCTCTATTTGCGTTTTCATAACATGTTAACTATGAGCTGATGATATTTTAGTAATTTTCTTATCATTTTACTTTAACAACCCATCTCTTATTTCCAAACATAATTTTTTTCCCTACTTTATGATTCTTTCCTTTACTATTCCTTAACTTACTATCATTTCCCTTACGTTCCTTTACGATAACTTAATCTCAAACAAAGCCTAAGCCAACTTAAAGCTTCTCGGCATGTAATAACCTCATGTAGGAAAGGATCAGCTCCTTCCAAGTTAGTTGATATTATGTTTTGTCACTAAAAAATAAACTGTTATTTTTCTCTATAAATTTCCGGGTGCTAGTTTTTTTCAGTGTATATATATAACGTTTGAATAAATGTTTTTTATTGAAACGATGGAAAGTCTTTTAAATAGTATCAATGTCAATCACAACTCTAATAGAAGATGAGCAAGAACCGAACCAACTTCCTACACGATATAGCAATACAATAAAGTATAATATTATACCCAACTGATATTTTTATACTTCAGCTGTGTATACATATAAAACAAAAAAAAATCATGATGTTCCCACTTATAATTTCAATAGGAGAACTTTAAAAGTCGACAATTGAATCATACAATCAATAAAAGATAGATTCAAATTAATGATCAATTAATTAATACTTGGAGCAGAAACAGCCTGGGATTATTATATTGTTTGTAGCTTACTGTATAATTTAGAAAAAGATGCACAATCTTTTTATTTAATAATTAAAGTGTGAGAATTCATACATTATCTTATTAACTATATTATATTATCTTTCTACTTTTAGAAATAATTATTTAATAAAATATAGATTAGCTGCCCAAATAAGTAGTGCAATAATGCAATTAAACAGTTATTATAAATTGGTGCTTGGAAATAATCACATTGTTAATTTTTGAAGTTTTAGCAGGTAATTTTTGCGCAAAATTTTTTATCTTCCAAATTAACAATAGTTATAGCTAAATATTTATAACGACTTGCTAGGTGAAACTAAATTTTATTATTATTATGGGTGTTGTTAGAAGTTGATAACTTATTTATTAAAATGTACAAAAATAATTGTAACCAACGTTTATAACTTTTTTTTTTATGAATACGTTTATAACTTTTATTTAATAAAAAAAGACGAATAAACATCACTCAATTTAACAAATAAACACCTTTACCTATAAATAGTATTTCGATTACACTTTATAGATGCAGGCACAAGTGTCTGTTTTGTTCTTATCTGTGAATTAATCAATTTGAATTTAATATTCAAAATTTAAAATACAATATTATTATGACTTTGTTTTTCTCTTAATTTATTACCATCATCATTGGATTGAATTTCATTTCACTAATCCAATAGTGACGAAGGGTAAAGTAAGATTAACTTTGAAAAAAACAAATTATATATATTTTTTATAACTGAAGGACAAAATATATTATGCCTATAATGCATCTTAAAGCATGAGACAATGAATTAAAATTAACAACATTGTTGTTTAAGAAATTTAACAGATTAAATATTTAATAAATTTTTGAAGAGACTGACTTTTTAATCAAAAAACTCCTACGTCCAAGAAACATAGCAATTGAGATCAATATATATTTTAAGTCATATTTATTATTTAGTATTATTCAAATGATATATGAAGAACTGTTAACTTCTTTTGTCGGCTAAAATCTTATAGATTCGCAGCATTGACGTGATTGTTCTAAGTGATACTGCAGTTTGGGTTTATCGATAAACTGTGCCAATTTGAACACGTTGTTATGTTGTTTAAACAAAAAAAGGAGGTGTTAAATATTTTCAATTTCAACTAGATATAATTAATATACCATACAAATATACAATGTAATAAGTAATAAGAACATAATCTTCTTCTCCAAAAATACGTAAACATTAAAGACTAGCTAGTTGGATTTAAGATGATATTTGATGTTCTTAAAATTTATAGATTGGAGGATTCAAATTAGTTAGAATTTAAACCCTAGTTTTAAATATTTCAACTATTAAATCCTTACATGTGTTGAAGAATCCCTGTGCTAATTTAGTATATATGTCACCGGAGAAATTTAATTTTTCCAAAGGTCATATAACATGGGTCCAAATAAATAATTGAATTATTAATTAAAAATTTGATTTGATTCATTAATTAATATCATGTGTGGAAATATGCCGGCATCCTTTATAGCTTACCAATCAAATTGTTTTCACATTCAAAGTTCCCATTATATTATTATTTTGTATCACTATTTATTGATTGATTAATATTAATTATTAGAAGGATTCCATCTACAAGAGGAACGAATCTTTGAGAGTTTTAACTTCTAACTCAAGTGTTTATTTTTCCTAATCTTTTAATAGTTTAGTTCAATAACATTTATTTTAATTTAATTTAACTTATTTAATTTGGTGTACGTATAAATTTATGTCGTAGTTAATTAATTCGGTTTAATGTATTAAAAAAATTATCATATCACTGCCATTTGCCCTAAAGATATGACGATAAGATTTGACATTTGCTCAAATAATTCTTCTCATATTAAAGACCGTATTATTGGTTAGAGGATAAAACACGACGCTCTTTTTTTTTATCTTTTGACTGAATGAAAAACGTCAATAAAACATGACGCTCTTACACCTAATGGCTTGAATGATTTTAGGGAACATTCTTGTAGAAATAAAAAACTATTCAAGATAGCTAATTAAATACCAATTAGATATATTATCACAAAAAAATACCACTTGTATATTTATGTCATGTTTTGTAACTTAATACTCTTTTAGTATAAAATGTAGTAAATATTTGTGATTGTGTAACTGTTTATTAGTATAAAGTAAATTTTAACAATATCAAAACGTATCAATTGACCTTTGGTTGAGTGGTACCCTTTCCAATATGTTGGTGGGAGATCATGGGTTCAAAATCCAGCCTCTTCAATGATTGTTTAATTATTAAAAAAAATAATATCAAAACGTGAAGTGACAATATCGTTTTGTTGATGACGTATAAACTCGTCAAGCTTCAACTATTTGTTAAGTTGCAATACTAATATCAATTGACCTTTGGTCAAGTGGTACACCTTCCAATGTGTTGGTGGAAGGTTTTGGGTTCGAAATCTACCCTCTTCAAAAATTTAATAATTATTCAAAAAAAAGTTGCAATACTAATATATGTTGTTGCTGAAATATAATAAAATTGAATAAAATAATACACAAAATAAGTAATTTCAATCTTTTAAGTTTTAACATTGAAAAGCTTCTCGAGTTAGAAAAAAATTAAAATGTACTTAATTAGCTTTAGGTTGATCTATAATTGAATTCGCAAATGCTTAAGACTCGTAGCAAATAGTTATATTTTTAATCATTCACATGCATCTATATTAGTTCTCTTATATTTGGCACGATCGAAATATTTTCGTTTTGAAATTCACGAGTGCCAGCCATTTCGTGGAACTTCTACAATGTTATTAAAATTTATTTAACATTAATCCTTTTATATATGTATCGATCCACTTATACAATTAATATAAAAAAAAAATCATTCTTCTTTATCCGTTCATATGAATTTCACTACGTTAACTCTAAATCTACATGTGTTACATGTAACTCTTTTGTCTTATTTACTTCTAGCTCGAAATTTCTAATACCACTACGAAGTTATAAGAGAAAATCCACTTTCAAATTTTATAGGCTGCCAACTAACATCTCCTACAAAAGTGTATCCTAAACTTTGAAAATTTGTGATTCCTTTGGCTAATGATTTTTTCTTTACCAACTCCATCTATATCAAATAACAAATAAATTTGAAAGTGTAATTAATTTAATCAATCTTAATGTCTAAGTTTGATAAGAAACTTTTATAAGAGTTTTAATCAACCAATCGGAAGTTTTGTCTCCTGTTTGATTGACGTCACGTATTGGAAAATTGATGGCTGCTCAACCGATTTCTAGATACAAAACTATTTGAATGATAATTGACTTTTGTAAATATTTAATTAAATAATTCTTTGTATAAGCAAGTATATAAATCACACTAATCCAATGAAAATTTTCGATCAAGTTAAAAAAACGAAAAATCAAAATTAGTCCCTCTGAGAGAAAAATAACAATTTGGCACCTATGAGTTCATGAGAAATATATATTTGTAACTTTGGGGATAATTTCGAGGTGAGTTTAAAGAAGCATTTGAGGGGGTGTTTCTCTATGCTTTTAGCTTATGATTTGCTTATAAGTAGATTTTAAGTGTTTATGTTTCCTATTTTTTAGATTATAATTAGTTTATAAGTAAATAAGTAAAAAACAACTCTTACTTCTAAAAAATATGATGATAATCAAATAAATCACAAGCAATAACCGAATAGAAATACTCTCTAAAATACTTGGAGCCTGAGGATGTGGCTCCTAAGGTGTTTATCTAACTAAATTAATACTGATAGTTGCTCATAATTGTTGGTAATAATATTTTTTTTGGTTTTCACCGGGGTTTTTGTACGGGATCTTAACTGTGGGCGGCACCTTTAAGCTATGTCCACATCCAGACTAATATCCGATCGCCAATTTACAGGTGTCTTGAAGGACAGGATGACTGGTAGGTTGCTCCATACATATCCTTAGGATTCGATCCTGTTTGATGCTTAAGGGTGGACTAGCCCCTACCGCTAGACCACACCCTTAGAATTGATAATTTTTTATTTTGAATTGCAACATCAATTACTATCAAACACTTGTAGTTAATTATAAAGGTAAAAGATGATTGTTAAAAAGGTTACGAAATAACCCGTATCCTCTACGATTATATCAATTGTGAAAAATCCCTAAAACTACATGAAAAGTGTCACATTCAAAAAGAGGATCAAATGAGGAAGGATCAAGAACTGCAAAATTAATAATCCAATGTAAAAAAGTCATAATTGAATTTAAAAGGAAAGAGACCTTTTTGATATGGTTAGACAAAATTGATTTGGATCTCTTATCACAATGTCAAGTATTAAACCGACTTAACTAATTAAAATACAATTTGTATTCCTTCTAAATTAGTTTCGATTGTAAACTTAGGCGATATTTGACGCAAAAAAAAACTTTTCAAGAAAAAAAAGAAAAATATCCAAAGCATCACACTCTTTTGCAGAGGAAGGCCCCTACTAATGGAGTGATTTGCAAAGAATTTACCCCAAAATACATATCAATGAGTAATTTTAAGGTTCGAACATGCTACTTTCGAAGTTTTCAAACTATATATGTAACATAAATGCAATAAATAATTTTTTACTAATATTGGAGATGTTAGTGATGCCATGTAGAAAATAAATAAGTTATTTTTTAATACAAGCTTACAAATAGGAGAGAGCAAGAAACCTAATAAACCGAACCGAACCTGAAAATCGGATTGAACCGAACCGAACTGAACCGGACCTAACTTATTAGGTTCGGTATTTGGTTCTTAAATATTGCTTATTTGGTTTTAGGTTCGATTCTCGATTCTAAGGATAAAAAATTAATAGACCGAAAACCGAACCTAATTATATAATCTGTCAAATTGGTTTTTGCACTGTAGTTTGATATTCATTAGTTGGAGTTTGATTTTTTTTTTTATATATATATAAGAAGTTGGAGTTTGATTTTGATTAGTTAGAATTGATTTTTTTAGTTTGAAATTGAAGTGAACCTTGGACATCTTTCTGTCAAGTGCAACAATGAAATATTTTGTTTCATAATTTTATAGTATATTTGATGATATTGTATTATTGTTTATGTCGGTCCCACTGTAATCCACAAGACTGGTTAAAGGGGGGGCGAATGACCCTTTTTCTAAGCTTTTTTGGCGGAAAGGTGTTTGTCTTTGAAACTGTTCAGAGTCGGTTCCGGAACTAGGTTCCGGATGCAGATAGTTTGATACCGGATGCAGACCACACACAGGATGATGGTTGGTTTGTTTAAACTTAACAACACTGAATTTTTATCCTGGTTCGGCTTCCTCCTACTCCAGTCCCCAGAACTCCTCCTGGGCTTTAATTCACTATCTCTTCCTTTACGGGCAGAAAGGATGTCGTTTACAATTCCTTTACGGGCAAGAATAAAGCCTTTTACACTTGTCTCCGAGAAGCAGATATATCACTAAGCTCTCACTAACTTAGCTGAGTTTCTTCTGAAAGTAGGATATACCACCAATCTCTCACCAGATTAGCTAAGTCCTATTATAACAGGATATACCAAATCTAATCACTCCCCAGATCTAGAAGCTAAGTCCCCACTCTCCAATCACCTGATTGAAAAGATTTTACACACTGAAATGCTTTTACAAAGATTGTTTGCTCTCAATAGCTTGTCAAAAAGAATCAGCAACTTTATTTGACTCCAATGTCTTCAATTTATAGGTTAGGCAATAAATGCTACCGTTGGTGAAAATTCAATCTGGATCGTTGAAGAAGTTTAGACTAGGTGCATCTGGACCGTTCCCTTAGCCGTTAGAGACAATTTAATGCCCGTTTGTAGTAGGGATGTGTGCGCCAATAGGTTAACATAGGATTTTCAGACATTCTGATGGTCTGAACAACATCCTTGTACTTGATCAATCGGCCGTGTAGTTCACGCACTCTGCCATTGGCTGTTTGGTAACTTTGTGTCACTGTCAGCCTATTGTTTTTGTCTTTTAGTGCTTCTCTCTTCATTAAATGCTCCGA